>DF239295.1:0-28593 GCA_000507305.1 Breviolum minutum Mf 1.05b.01
CTCAACCACCAACCCCACCAACCAATTATTGGTTGACAATAGATCTACCAATACCAACTTGTACCAATCTAACATAATATTATAACACAATACGATACAATACAATATCTTAAGATGAAATAGTAGAATATAGTGTAACATAGTATTAGATATGATATGATATGATATGATATGATATGATATACCAATATACTGCAATGATACGAACAACCACTTTCTGGGGATGTTGTCCTACTCTCGGGTTTAACCCGTTACTAACAACAACAAGGCTGTATGTGACATGACGGGACCACGGGAACCACTGAATGGAATCTCACAGGAAGTTGGGAGGGTAGTAGTGAAATAATTCATAATTTTTGATGATATTTGAAAAATCCAGCTCAGAAACTCTCCGGAAAGGGAGATACCTGTAAACAGGTATTTTTTTTTCTTAGGGTCCAAATTCTTAGTTCAAAATTCTCAGTTCAAGACTCTCTTGGGTTATGTGCACAGTTGGTTTGTACCCTCCAGGGAACTAACATATCCCACCTTGGGAAAAGGAAAATCATCTTCAAAATCCCATTTTGGGGGATATGTTAGTTCCCTGGAGGGTATCCTTTTTGCAGACGACTCAGGTTTTGGTTTTTGTGGCCGAACTGAGTTCCCCGGCACAGAGATGGCGAAAAACCCCAGTATTCCTCAAAGTGGAACCGCTTGTTTCAGGGTTATTTTGGGCTTGCCAAAAATGTTCCTCTTTTTTGTTTGGGGTTTTTAAAATGGCAATGATCACCGGCTATCAAGGCTTTAAATGATGTTTTTGTTTGGTGTGGTTTGAGGGAGACATATAAATAGCAAACCCTGCTGATTGAAACAGAATCATCATAAAGAACTGGGTGCCACTTCACTGGAAAACGATGGAAAACACATTGACATCCCTAGATCCAGGGCCACCTGCTGAGAAGGTACTTGGACCACCCAAAATATCTTTCTGGGCGGATTAGGATGTCTAGGGGAATTACCATGAAAAAAAACACATCCGAATCGACGAGTCGACCTTGAAACCTCGGAAACCTTTGGTTTTCCATGGGTGAATTAATTGAGGTGAGGGGATCATTGTGGGATTTTTTGACCATAGTTTTGTGATCCCATTGATCAAAAATCCCAGGATCCCACTAAAATCATGGGATGATTTGGAATACTTTTTGATCCCATGCATGATTCCTACTAAAGATATGTGAGACTTCTTGTCCTCAGTCATTTTTGACACTCTTGTAGAGCAACTCACTCCAAAAAAATCCAACGTTGAAGTCAGCAAAGCCTCATGAGAACAGCATTTCTGGAGGTCAACCATTTCTGTCAAAAAGTCTCTCTGATGTTTCTGATGATCATAAATTCTTGAAATATATTTGGATCCAAAGTTGATTAAAAGCAAACATTATGTACTGACAAATTGGTCTGTTTTTTTTTGTAAATCAAGTTCTACAATTCCAACTGGCTTCAACCCGATAGGACATTTACCATGAAAATCAACCAAATGTATATAGGTAAATATTCCATAGATGAATCCTATGGGAACGTTTGCCAAACATTTGCTTGCTTCGGATTCCGAATCTTGGAAGAAAAACAACAAAAGTGCAACAACTGAATCGACCTGTTGAGAGTTTTTTTTTTTCAAACGTAGACGTAGAGTACTACGTTTATTTACCGATTTTTCCTATGATTCCCGTAAGAATCAACTATTCCTGCAGGTCAGGTAAATATACCAAACATTGATCCTATGGGTTATAGTAAATTGGAATGGGTTTGAAAAATATGGACTGGAACCATTTCTTTCCTACGTAGAAAATATTCGCGAATGTTTTTGGAATTTCGGAAAATCCCCATGTTCAATAGGAAATAAATCTTCAAAATGGTGGACTTTCCATTGTCATGTTAGTTTTCAGGGTGTTATCATGAGTTTTTCCATGAAGTCTTTCCTTTGCAAACTCACCCGGCCCCCCAACAAGATCTTGCACCTCTTGGATTCATGTGATGTACACGCCCACTTGGAAAGGGAACAAAAAACATGCATATATATAGTATAAAAGCATAGGATGTGTGGGACTGCGATATATATATATATATATGACCTATATAGATGAACTGTTGATTTTTCATGGGATAAAATTGAGATGAAATTAGGATCGGTAAATATATACATAATATATACCATACATATAGATTAATATTATAGATGCTTTGGGAACATCAATCAGCTCAGCATCAAATTTTCATGATATATTGGCAACTGGGAGCTTGGTCCAGCAAAAAAATAGGGAACTGGAAGATCAGGGAAACCGTCTTGTTTTGCAAACAAACAAGACACACGAAGAGACAGTGAAACGAATCCAAGGTCTAATGATTGTGGGCTATGGCCCTAAAAAATTCTTCTTTGGTCGTGATAGATGGTGGAATATATTCGATTTTGAAACTTGACTGGCCTGTTGTTGTGCGTTTTTTTTGGGGGGTGGAGGGGGGTATTCAATGTTCAAGGCATTTTTTATGATTGGCTACAGTTGTTTTTTCTTGGATGTGTTTTTTTATTTTCATTTTGTTTAAACGGATTGGGATTTTACGGGATTCGAATCATCATTTTTCACCACCATTTATGGTGAATATGTTTGGAACATGTTTTTTTTCCAACCACTGCGTTTTGTCGCAAATCTCCAAGTTTTGGTTGGAGCCCCTGCAGGGTTTTAGCTGTGAAGTGGTGGGCTACCGTAAATTTGAAGAAGAAAAAAGTCGTGGGTTTTGCGGGTTGCAACCTCAAGTCAGAAGCGTATTTTTTTTGATGCTGATGCCTTGTTATTGCCACGAACGTTGTTGTTGTTGTTGTTGTTGTTGTTGTTGTTGTTGTTGTTGTTGTTGTTGTTGTTGTTGTTGTTGTTGTTGTTGTTGTTGTTTCTATTTATGTTGTTACCATGCGCTTATCATTCAATTTTATTATTATATACAGTTTTTCTCGCTTTGCAACTTTCATGTGTGGATGTGTTGTCAATTGCAACATCTTTGATATCGAGAACATTTCCATCTTGACGACAGCGTCAAAACTGTTTGAAGATGATTTTGAAGTCATTTGAGCCACGAAAAAAAATATTACCGCTTTCCATTATAAGGTTGGTTAATCGGGATCCTTTTTTTTTAAATAATCACTATATAACTGAGAAGTATCATCATCCCCTTATAAACCCTCAACAACCATGTGTTTATTTTTTCATTGCTCGTATAATTTTGAGAGACTCACCCAGCTTGGGATGCCTGGGGAGGATGTCATCCCCAACAAAATCCCCGATAACGACCGTTTGGGCCCTTGGAGTCCAATGGTCGACCAATACCAATTGCGTTATCTTCATCGCTCGAAAAGGGGACCGATTCGAAACCAAAACATTGGACTATTCGAATTTTCTAAATGGATTGACAACCCGCAATAGATATGATATATAGAAATCATATATCATACATACTTATTTCATGTTTCAAAAGTTTCTCAGAAATGGGACTTTTAAGTCCAAAAATTCCTCTCATTTCCTTGACGAACGTCGTCATCTCGGGCCATCTCTTCAAGGCCATTGTCGCCTTGTCGGCGGTGGAAACCTTTGTTCAATTCTCCGCTCCAGGTTTCTGACCTCAAATTTCTCGAGGGTTTTTTTGAGGGTTTTATATATGGGTGTTTCCGCAAATAGGGGGTTTTTCCCCCCAAATCATCCATTAAAAAATCCATTTTAATTGGGATTTCTACTATAAACCATTTTGGGGTACCACTATTTTTGGAAACGCCCATATGGTTTTACATGGTAGGATGGTATAGGGACACACCTCTAGCGACACCAAGGGAAACAAAAACACAATTTTTGATGGAAAAACATGGGTTTATAGATGCCAGTTGATATTTGGAGGGTCAGGTTTCCCCTTACTATTCCTTACTCAAAAATTACAGGTAGCTGTTTCATAAATTTACAATTCGAAGTGGCTTCGAAGGTATGACCGATTACTTCAGCATGAAACATTTGCTAAGAGCCAGTATCACTCCAAATGGTTGGTTCAACCACCAACCACAAGCATCAGGTCGGACTTGGATACGTGGTGATCGCATCACAGCCATAAAGTTTGGCCATGCATGGAAGGGGGAACCGGAAACAACCCGGATCCTTAGGGGACGAAAACAATCACCATGGTTATTAACCGCTGAACCATTCACTGGGATGATCTTCCAAGCCACACTACCCAAGATGGGCCCCTACTAATCACATATAAAATGGAGTTGTTTCACCCTTCTAAATGGCCGAAAAATAAATACATGTTATGAATATTCCTGTTTTCACATTTTCACCCCCCCAAAAAAAACAGTTCATCCAAAAATTTCACCCCTAAACCAGCTTCCCAAGTTAAAGGTTTGGTTCATCATCCAATTGATAGCCAACCATTTACAAATGGGTTGGCCTTAGGGTTCCTCACGGAACCCCACCCCACCAAACGTCACCGGTTCGAGGTTTACTCGCCGAGATGCGCTACATGCGTTTTCTTCGCTTGGCTCGCGCCTTACGTGGCATGCGTGTGGTGAAGCTCCTGCGCTATGCATCTTGGGATTGATTGAGGCCAAGACCTGCTTGGATGTTTTTCTGGAAGATAGGATCAATGGTTAGGATCAGTGGGTTATTTCACCCCAATATATCCCATTTATACATAGGTTATAACTACAACCCGTTTACTAACTATTGATCCTATCTTCCTGGGACATCCAAGTGGGGAAAGCTTAGAGTAAACACACCCGGACCCAAGGGAACTGTCCAAAGATGACGAATTCGCTGGAATGAAGTCAACCCCATTTTTTTGAATGGGGAGTTGTTTTTTTCACGATCCTTTGTTAAACTGGTGGGTTTCAATTTTTTCCATGAGTTAGTTTTTAGATTTCGGGGGGGGGGGGGTAACTATAAGAGTATCACAACAAAAAATGACAATGTTTTGATGAATTGCAGGTATGACAAGTTGCCATGTTATTGACGTTGCATGTATACATTTTTTTAAAGTCAAAGCTTGAGAGTACTAAGACAACCTGGATGTGCCGGCTTGGACGCAAGCACTTTATTACCACTCACCACCCTTGTGGTTCAGAAAAAAAACACATATCTTGCTTCCTTAGTATAGCAGGTGAATTGACAAAATTTGTGTACCCCCCATCTAAGAATCTACTTTAAACAACCTTTGAGATCCCTCAATGTTTTGGACCTTGAAGATGTAAAAAAAGTGAGTTATGTTTGCAATTTCAAAATTTCAATCGCCTCAAGAGTTATCCCAGGTGGTGCAGAATTTCTTCCAACAGTAGTTCTTTCGTATGTTTTTTTTTCTCTATGTTCTTGAATCTCTCGAATGCTTGTGACGTTATAAAAAAAAACACAACAAATCAAATTTCATCAAGTTTCCGAACTAAAGCCGGTTCACGTCAAGGATGTTTCAACAAAACATCTCATGTTTTTTTCCGTGTTTTTTTCGTCTTGCTTCTGACAAAACAACTCCCCCCAAACGAAAAAAACCGCCTCCAAGGAGTCCAAAAAACATCTTAGGTGAGTGCTTTAAGAACCTTGATTTTTTCGATCATTAGTACTACTGGTTCACTTCTGTGGACTTTAGTCTTATTACTTTTGATCTTCTATTGCTTTGGAGTGGCTTGGCTTTTTGCGAAGTTTGGTGGACGCACTTTGGACAAGGGGGAGATGACAGGTCCCGGTGGAGGTTAGATTCAACTGCAGTTGCCTTGGGCCTTGACTGTTTTCGCTAGAAAATGGTTTTCAGAGTGAACAATTTTTGTGCATATTGATGGAAAATGCGGGAATCTGAGAGATGTCTGACATGATATGAACGTGATCTCTTGGATCGGGTAGTGATAATCTGTAAATTTCCGACACTATGGAATTGTTGAACCCCCTTTGTTTTTTTCGGATGGAGATTCGTTTCCTGAAAATCATTGGAGTATTTTGAGATTTGTGAATCGTGGTACTTGGTGATTCACGTTTTTTGTTGTATTTTTTTAGGTGAATTCCAAGTTATCAAATGACAGAGCCCTTCACTTCCGTTTTTGAACAGAAAAAAAGGCCGAAAATGACATTTCATGACTTGGTGAAAAAATCAACCAAAACATGTTTTTGAACAAGGCTTACGGATGTGTCGTGCCCAATTTGATTTGATTTGAATACATGGATATGTATGTTCCGAAAAGGCATTCGCCTGTAGCAACATCGCAACATGCCAAACAGTTCCACTGATGCGACAGTGATTCAATACAAAAAGCCCTGTAATTTTTGTACGACAAAAACCTCCCCCAACAAAGAAAAAAATCAACAAAACTTTGGAACCATGGCACTGTTTGTCACTAAATGCACTTGCTGAAACTGACAAAACATCAATAACAGTATGGTATATCTACCATATTGAGGCTTTTTCTCACATTCAGAATTTATGGAAAAAATCGGTTTTCGCGGGCCTTCGGGTAAAGTTGACCAGCTTAGGTGGAAGAGCTCCGATAAGCCCATAGGGTCAATGTATGGTACTCTGGGCATATCTTAGATTAGCCTTATTTCCTTATAGCTCCTTTGAGTTTAGTGGGATTTTACATGTAACCCACTAAGAGTTTAACTTTTTCGCAGGGGACCTAAGGGTTGCCATGTACTGTATAATCTATAGTTGATGTTTTGCATACGTTTGCCATAATACATTCGGATGGGTATGGTTTCAGATTGTGTTTTTTTCAGGATGCCAGTGGGAAGTAAAGGATACACTTACTAAACATATATACCCTCCCTGAAACTAGGCACCCGAAAAAATGGATGGTTGGAATACGGTTCAACCAACCATCCCGTTTTGTTTCTACCTGGAGGATCATCCCAGTTAGCAAGTGGCAATGATCCATAACTGAACCGCTTGTGGAATTCCGGCACCCATTTTTCAAGTCAAAAATCCACCCACCGTGCACCGAATCATCCATCTTGGCGGGTTTTCCACTCGAGGTCATCTTGACGCAGATCGTCACCGACTTTTGTCGCGAGCAAACCATCAATTTGACCAACGACCCGAATGCCATTCCACGTTGCCCTGCGGAGCTACAGATGTATTGGTCCAGCATCCCGGCACCTTGGTGAGAAGGCCAACATCGAAAGCCTTAACAACCCCGGCCTTGGTTGGTGGAGGGAACATGAAGGCAACCGGGACTTAACTGTAAAGGACTTAGAGAGAATTAATATGAAATATATATGAAACATTCAGTCAGGTGGTCCCCCTTGTTAAACGACTCCTAAAAACCAACCTGGCATTTTTTTTTGGAGAAAGCAACCATCACCATCACCAATGTTTACTGGTTGGTGGTTTCAAATATTTTTATTTCCACCCCGAAAATTGGGGAAGATTCCCATTTTTGACGAATATTTTTCAAAGGGGTTGGTTCAACCACCAACTAGTTCACCAACGAAGCCTACGCCGTTTTGTGGATACTCCCGGCTTATTTACCTACATTGATCCCATAAAAATTCCAACCAAAATGTAGATAACTATACCAGTCCCATGGATGCTTCCTGGGAAATGTTAACCAACGAAGCCTACGCCGTTGTGTGGTGGATACTACCGTTCTTCTACAAGGAGAGTATCCTCACCTTGTACATGGCCATCTCTGGTGGCGTCAGTTGGATTGAACCCTTGCAGCCCCTCAGAGAGGTCCCAGGGCTCCCCATGAGGAGAAGCTACTGGTGATGGATGGTTAAGGGTGAACCAAAAAAACACCTTTTAAAGAATATATGTCATATATCTGGCAAACAAACACATATGTTCAACTTAAATGATATGCCAATAGATTTGTGTGTATTTTGAAAGTTTCTTTTTCTTGAACTTGATCTTTTTTGCCTTTTTGGACAACACCAACCTAGCTTAAAATTTGGAAAATATAAAGTATGTCATATATGCCTTTTTCTGGTTGCAGGTATCATAATTCTTTGCAAAACCAAAACAAATCCACGAGAGTTCGGTCCATTCTTTGGTGATTCGTTGGAAAAAATTGGGGGACATCAACTGAATGGAAAACGACTTGGGAATTTGCCCATAGGCCACCTAATTGAAAAATATGAAGATGTTCCCCCCCCCCCCCGAAAAATAACGGCTGGTAGCTGCTAGGCAATAGCGACCTTTCGTGCCGGGAACGGTCACCCAAAAGGTAGTGAACAGTAAGGAAATCCGGGCCCCAAAATGGCCGAAACATTCAGGTTCAGGATTTATGATAAATTGCCCAGATGGTAGGTTGCATTTTTGTTCATTGAATCAATAGGAAACACATTGACTCATTCATGGTGGATTTCCCAGTTATATGGCCATGTTAAGTTTTTTTGGGGGGGTACATATCTTGATCTTCATTCATGGTGGATTTTCCATCTAGCCATGTTGAGTTTCCGGCGGGTATATCTTGATCTTTATTCATGGTGGATTTTCCAGCTAGCCATGTTAGTTTTCTGGCGGATATATATCTTGATATTTCAAAGTTGGAACTTCCCCAACAAAAAGCTTCAATGATCATAGTGATATTGCTTCATTTTCAAAAAAATAAAACTCCAATGGAGCAGTGACCAAAAAGGACCCTGGTGATTTTTGTGGTAAAATCGGGGATGACATCCTTCCCAGTACCATATAGGGATTTTGATAAGCCATTATAAAGGGTCGACCTAATAAACCAATGGCATTTGGTTCGCGGGTTTTCAAGATCATTTTTTGGGCAATGAGGAAGATGAACCAATCCAGATCCGGGTTTTTTTCGACAGGTGTCTGCCTTAGCAGTGGGCTGCATGCTTCTTTACGCGCCCTGGGTTGGATTTATAAAGTCCATGGGATTTGTTTTTGGGTTGGGTTTGCTTTAACCTCCCTGAAAACTAAGAATAATAGTATATTTATATATAAATATATAATGGCAGGCTGGAAAATCACCCATGTTTTTGAAAAATGGGAAATGATGAACAGTACATCTTTAAATGATTTAATATGATTTATATAAATGGTTGTTTTTTTTCCTATTGTCATGTTATTACTTTTCGGGGGAGGAAAGTCAGTGGAGACTTTGGCAAAAGCCAACTGAAACAAAAACAGGATGATTTTGGTTTGGTCAGGGGAATAATTCTCCCTCCATGAAGATTCCGTTGTCCAAAAGTTCGCTTTACTGGTACTGTCTTAGTAACAAACATAGCAATGGACAATCGGACCATTGAAACAGGTAGCTGTTTATGGGCAAACTCTGAAATCCACACCAGGTGGGATAATTAGATACATCAAGATACTGTACATTGGGATTTTGTCCCACGAACAGTATCTCCTTCTGAAGATGTTTGGTTTCTTCAAGCTACACTCAAGTAAACAAAGATAGCCACCGGACATCAACTCGACCATTTGATTTGAAGATGTCGTCTCTTTTGGAAAAGGCAACATTTTCAGCCATGATAACCTGTACCCCTCCCAAAAACTAACATGAGCAGAGTTTTTAGTAGAGGTAAAGATTTATCAGGCGGTTGAAATTGAAAATGGTGGATGTAGGTATTTCCCTTGGGGGCGTAGGCGGGCGTAGGCACATGTAGCTGATCATGTCAATGGAAAACCCACCATTTGAAGATGTATTTCCTACAAAAGATGAGGATTCTCCAGTGTCATGTCAGTTTTCAGGGGGTGTAACAAGAATCTTTTTCAGCAAAGGATAAAAAGAATGCAACACCAACCCAATCTGCAACACCAACGAATTTAGACCTATATATAGCTATAAACTGCTGCATGGCAGACCCCATTTGACATCTAAAAAATTGTTTTCAACACCCAGGTCACCTGCACAATTGCAAGCCAAAACCAAATGACCATACTTGTTGATGACAACCAGAAATCCCATGACCCCAACCACCGTTTGGAATAAAAAACCGCTGAAAATCATGGGATGTCAGCTACCACCAACCTCAACCGGGTGAGTTGGATATCCGGATTTTTCTGGTTGCCATCAACGTCGTATGACTCACCAACCCAACCCAACCAAACTTGCAGGTGGTTCTGACGGTCTTCGCCGTTCTAAATGCCAGCTTGGCTTGAAGGGGTTGGCCCGGTGTTGGGCTGAAAATAGCAATCGGTTCTGATCCGAACCACCATATGGGTGTTTCCAAAAATAATGGTATCCCCAAATCATCCATTTTAATAGGGTTTTCCATTATAAACCATCCATTTTGGGGTACCCCTATTTTTGGAAACACCCACATCTCAGATTGCGAAACTGTTTTTGGGATATTGGAAATGCTGGTTGATGTTGGTTTGTAAGAGAACTCTGAACACCTAAAATGAGATAAGTTGAATATATGGTATACAGATACATACTAAAAAAAACATGGTTCACACAGATTTCAAAAAAATGATACCTAAAATTTGAACCAGGAAATTGCCAACTGCAACGTGGGAAATACATTGCCTTTTGATTCTTGGACATGATTTTTTTTTAATCATTTACTTTGTATAATCACAACAACCCACTTATACATCATCCAATAGAAATGGTTCAAATGGCTTAGATAATTTGGTGCATCAAAAAGAATGGATTCGGGATTTCTGCCTTCCTCCAAGCCCCTAAGCAGTTTTCAGGCTTTACAAGCTTCATTGAGGTTACCTGACATATTTTTTTCTGGTTGGGTTTGTAGAACCCCAAAGGAACGCTTCTGAAGATCTCATGTTGATATACCTATTTACTGAAATCCGGCCGTGGGTTCACTTTAAAGGTTGGTAGGTTTATCCATCCCATCCCATAGCATCCATGGGACTGGTATATATATATATTTACCTATATGTACCATACAAATCATCCATTCAGGTATAGCAGTAAGAATCCACTCCCATGGATTCTATGCGCAGGATCTAGCAGTAAGAATCCACACGTTTCTTACATTCCCTAGACATCCAGGCGAATACCTCCTGAGGTTCGGTGTTTGAATGGTAGTTTATGGGTCCAAATACCTCCTCAGAATGGGATGTCTAGGAATTGGAGTTTTCATACCATGCAAACTCCACCTTTTGGAATACCAACAAACACTACAACTAGGTGGTGGTTTCAAATGGTTTTTCGTTTTCACCCCGAGTCTTGCAGAACAGATTCAACTTGACTATAAATTTTCACACGGGTTGGTTCATCCACTAACTACGTAGAGAAGCTTCATTGAATATGATGTTTCAACGGTCCTTTCCTCCTGTCCTGTACTGAGGTCGTCACTGGTGTGCCACTTGGTTAAAGGAGCATCTTGTTTTTTTTTTCATTTTGCCATAGCATCATCATTAGTCCCATAGCATCCATGGGACTGGTATATTCACCTACATTTACCATATTTCACCTTAAGAAACAACCAAATGTAGGTAAATATACCATAATACATGGATGCTATGGGAGTGGCATGTGAAATGTCATTTAGTTGCCACCATCTTTTTCGCAAGTTCTTCCAGCCTTGGGGCCCGATCTCTGATCGCAAGTTCCAAAGGTTCCGTAGCATCCACCACGAGGATCAGTGCCGGCCTAGTAGCAGCTTTGTTTACTTGGTAACTATAGATGTGGGTAACTATACCCAGAGGATCCATGTATGGTATATACATCTCTGGTTGATTTTTATTTTATGGTGAAATTAGTAGGTAAATATATATATATATATATACCGTACATGGATGCTATGGGCTATATAGTATGTTTCAGTTGTTGTTCTTTTCTGGGTGGGTTGCAAGTTGGAACGAAATCAAGGTTTCATTGTCAGGAATGTCCGCTTTAGGTGTTTATTGTTGAGCAGATTCCCAGCCGTTCAATAGAATCAAACATGTTCCGATGTTCATGGTGCTTTTATACCTTCTGAGAGTGTATTTGTAGTAGTGATGTAGTAGCGAGTTTGGGGGCCTAAAACCTTTTAAACCATCTCAAATATTTGCCTCTTCCACTGAGAATGTCATCTCTCCTACAACCAGTCCAACTCAAGGTTTTTAATACGGCATTGCAGCAACTTCCCAATGACATCCTTATTTCTGCTTGCGTGAGTTTTCACGCGGGGGAGAAGATGAGGTTTTGCCACACGGCCATTGAGTCTGCTACGAAGGACAAGGAGATTGTGGTGATGAGTCAAATACAAAAGTACCTCGAAAGGGGCCAAACCTCCGGGAAGTGACACAAACCTCCGAAGGTGACGTTTGTGGTTTGCCGTTGAGAGCAGTGACCACGAAGGTCACGCGGGCTGTTTGGAACGTTTTGGTGCGTTTTTGTCACTTAGGTCAGTTGGGAAAAGGAAGCGCATTCACTTTAAATTTTAAATCATCATTTATTGGATTCCATGTTGGTTTTTGCGGCTGACGTTGGTGGCCAAATCTTCAGCAAGAAAAAATCTGAGAACTGCAGACGGCGCCCAAAACAAACACAGGTTTGGAAAGGGCATCTCTTCATCCAGTCTCTTAAATGTGTTCATATATTTTCACCTGTGTTTAGCATTGTTTAACTTGTTTTCCATTTTTGTTCTCACTCAGCGGCTAAACTATGACAACCGACAATTCGCCATTTTCAAATTAAGATAGAAGAGGAAAACTGGATTTACCCCACACTCAGCAACAGTCAGCACTAAGGATGATTACTTTTTGTGTCGGGGATACCTTTTGAACCATCATTTGCCACTCTTGTGGGGTAGGGGGCTAGATCCAATATCGTTTTTTTTCCCAACTCCTGCCCCAACAAATCATGATCCGTTAGATCTAAAGTTTAAACTTTACCCTCCAGGGAACTAACATATCCCCCAAACATGGCATTTTGAAGATGATTTTCCTTTTCCCAATGTGGGATATGTTAATTAATTCCCTGGAGGGCCTGCCGTGAAAAAAAGGTGTGACCCCAAACATGTTCCAACCGAGTGGCGAGATGTTTCGGCGAATCCGCCTCCATGGGATCGATCCGAGGCAACGTGCTCAAGCCTCCGCATTGCGCGAGATGTTCAAAGATGCTTGGATCGTTTGTTTGGAGGGCGAACTGTCACCCCTTTTCCCCCAAAAAAGTATATAGTAGCAAGGGTTTTTTTTGATGTTTATGGGGATCCACAACTAATTTTTTTTATATAAATATGTGTAATTAATCTAGTCACTGTTACTGAGAAAGGATCTTTTTTTATTAGCATCAGTTTTTGTTGGATGAATGGCCCCAAAAAACTTGGAGAATTAAGCTCAACTGATGAGACAGTAGTAGGAGGAGGAGGAGGAGGAGGAGGAAGAGTCGTAGCCGTAGCTGCTACGCTGCCCCTTTTTTTCCTAATTTGGACCCCCCACAAAACATTTTTTGGACTGATCATCATACCCGTCCAATCATTCAGGGGATAACTTGGGACGCACTTTTTATCAATCCATACCTTTCACACTCATCAAGATCCAAATTTGTCACATCACGAGGTGAGCATAATCCTTGCCCCTTCGGGGTCTTTTGGTCGTCGACATTCGTGGAAGCTGAGGAAATTGATGTTGATGGTTCGGAATTGGCACCGTGGCGGCCGATTAAATGAATCGATTGTGCCGGGTGAAAACAACTTCCAATCCAATACTTTGACAACTAATCCTTCGACAAAACCAGGGGCAAACACCGTAAATCGTGGGATATAGGATTCATGTACTAGCGCTAGTATGGTGTATTTACCTATATAGTACATGTAGTTGATTTTTGCGGTAAATCAATAGGTAAATATAGCAGTCCCATGGATGCGTCATGGGAATTATTTCTGGTCAAATGAGGCGACATCACTTTCCGACCTCACTCCAAAATGATCCAACAGGTAGCCGAGGAAGGGAAATTCATCCCCCTTATTTTAGCGAAATCATGCGAATTCCATGTTGGTGAAATATTATACTTTGATCAATTGTTCAAGTGTTTTGAATATTTGTCAAGGAAATACTTTGCGTGATTCCAGCATTTCGAATTCTGTAAGGTTGTTTCACAAGAAAACACTTGGAAATGATATGAATTTGTGATATGTTGCGCGAGCAATGGCATGTTCGAAGATTGGGAACGACGAATGCTTGTTGATGCTAGTTACTAGGTCACTAGTAACTGGTATTCATATCTGTGATTTGGTACCAATTTACACCAGGTTGTCTCTAAGTTCGCATGTCTTTACAGATTGTGTAGATTTCTGCATGTTGCACCACATTTGCACCACCAGCAACAACAACAACAACAACAGGAAAATCACCTACGTCTACTCTCCAATCAAAAGATGCAGGTCAGTGTGCAAGAGTTGCGGCATGCATTGAAGACCCAAAAGATGTCCTCATTTTTGGAGTCCATGGATATCTCCACGCAGGAGCAGTTTTTTTCTGTGTGCAAGGTTGGCAAGAAATGTTGAGTTTCACCAATTTTTTCTTCATTCACGGAGATTGAACCCAAGACTTTATAAAGCACAAGACGATAGACTCCCGTTGTTTTTGTTGAAGGGCAATGACTTTTTTAGGTCCAGGTTCAGGTAACCAATGATGTGAGGAGGTTACAAAATGCTTAAAAGGCGGGGTCTGGAGAGTGGGGACCACGAAAATTTAGACACCAAGCACTTCATTTTTTTGTTCGACTTCGACCACAAATTGAGAACGGAACCTTTGTTTTCCGATCGCCATTTTGTGATTCACAGCATGTGTGTAGGATGTCTGGACTCTCTTCATGATCATCGACAGCGATCAAAACGGTTTGATCGATGTTGACGAATTCGTGACTGGATGTCAAAATCTTCATGGCCCAGCCAAGAGCATACAGATCGCCCGCATGAGCCATGAGAACAAGGTTCGCAGGGAAAATTGTTGGGCCACATTGGGGAGCCATTCTGTAGACGTTGGAAACGGGAAAAGGCGGATGGTGTTGGAAGCACGGTTTTCTTGTTTTGATTTTCGCTTGTCAATGGCACAAGATTATGTATTCGTGTAAAGGGTGTTTGACAGTTGATGAAAATACAATGACATCTTAGGCATCATACTTGTTTGTCATTACATGATTATTGTGAATGGCTAGCAAGGGGAAACTCGGGAACCTCAACAAAACTCTGCAATTTTCAGTGTTCACACATAGATGATTCAAACCCAGTTTTTTTGCCATCTAAAAGATTATAAAAAAAAGGATGATCACATGAATTGTTGCGATGGGATCTTCCCAAATTTTCGCCTGGCCTACTGCTCATCCAACATCCAGCAAACCTCCCCCCATTGGAGTCAATCCAGGTGACACGGCAAACCATCAAGAAACTCATTGCCGAGATTGGCGAATTGAAAAATGAGGTGCCCATATTTTTCGGTTTGGAAAATCACCATTGTTTGATTTCTGGGTGCCAGATTTGATGGAAAATTCAGGGTGGATTAGTATAAGTTGTGGAATGTTCGGAATGTAATTGCACCAAAAATATAAACACATGCATCACTCACTCTACTTGAAGGTTTGAAAAGTAATATGGAAATCGTTCCGGGTATATGTCGACATGTTTCCGCTCCTGTATATCTTTTTATATAGAGGCAAGTTTGAGATTCAGCATTATCTAAGTCAGCCTAGATAGTTTTCGCCTTGAAATAGTGCAGGGAGTTGCAAGGCTTTTGAGGAAACCAAATTTGGAGGTAACGATGTTTCGCACGTTTTTTTTTTCTCACAGGGTTGGAACCGTTCGTTTGAATTTGTATTTTTTTGGAGTTCAAAATGTACTGGAACAAAAATCATATATCATTTTTCAAGGTATTATTATTGTAGTTGCGAATTCTTCCTGAAACTCCACAGCTTGCAACTCTGAAAATGAAATCGGTTGAATGTTGTAAGGCTACCGTTGAAAGAAAGGTCGCAGTTCCAAGTTCCTAAAACAGCGTTTGCTGAAAGGGTTTTTTACTCGCGAGTGTGACAACCCGTGACAACCCTAGAAGCTGCTGTTGTCAGAGCTGGATAGATTTATTTTAAGATTCGAGATTTTAGTTCTACCCGAATTTGATGGGTCACGTGATCCAAAAGAAACCACCTCAGTCAAATAACATCAAAATGAATTCATGTGTGTGGATGTGCTTTCGGGGTCATTTATGTCATTGACCAACCAACGGATTCCTTGGAAATCCAGCTATCGGTAAACTTACCAACAAACAGCAGTGGCTTTGGTATGTTGCATCCAAACCAGTCCAAACCTATAGATGAGATTTTTGTGTTTTTTTCCAGTTTCCAATAAAGAACTTCTGCCTAGACCTTCCAAAGGGTGCCAAATGGTTCCTAAAGGGTGCCAATTTACCATCCCTTAGGGTTTCATTGGCACCCCTTGGAAGGTGCTGGTATACATATATTTGGGTTGCATGGTCCCTTGTACTACGATGCCAGTCAAAATGATAGTCTGTTCATTTTGTGTGCCGTCATGAAAGTTTCACTTTCCACTAGTAGGACAGGGATACACCAAAATTTACTAAACAATAAACAACCTTCAATTAGAATAAGTTAGTTTTAGCAATATATTATGTATACAATTATAGTTATAATATACAGATTACAGATACATAAATATCACAAAACGGTTCCATCAAACGTGTTGTTGTTTCTCGTGAAAAACAAATGTGGTTCACCTTTAAAACTGCTTGCATTGCTGGAAAATGCCGTGGTGGTGACTGGCATCTCAAGGTATGCTAGGTGTACTGACTTGGGCTGTAACAAAAAAAATGAAACAGATGAAATCGAAGTTGTTGTCATGATTATTCAACATATTTCGTGCAGCAACATGTCACTACACATTTTACTACTGTTGATGGAAGAAATCCTGCACCAGTTGATATGCAGTCTATCCCACTATTTACAAGGTTTTATACATCCAACAGGTGGTTGTTTGGGATTTCTGAACCATCAACAGTAGTACCCTATATCGAAGGAAAGGCGGGGATCCTATACTCTATTGACGAACTTTGTTTGGGTTCAATCCACTGTCTAGGTGCATCAATGGAAGCGAGATGTTTCCTGTGGTGACTCCTTCGAACCGGAGACCGAATGAACTTTGCCGGAGCGAATTTTCAAAACCCAAAATCTGCCCCGAGTTTTCTTCTAACAAAACTGAAACTGCTGCGTGTGAGGATTGCCAGTATGAGAGGTATACATACATTTTGGATTATATTGTAATATTATTGGCCTGGAACCCCAAACAACCATTTATAAGTGGTTGTTTCAATTGGATGATTCCAAATCTTTATATAGGAAATGGATGTTTCACCAAACATCCATTTATAAATGGTTGTTTGGGGTTCCTGGGGATAATCATCCAGAATGGTTGATAGATTTGATTTTTATTGGTAGCAAGTGTCACTAATTTTTGTTTTACTTCATATTTCAAATTATATTGCTGTTGTTGTTTCTTTCTGTTTTATCTGTTTTGAAAAATGTTTTTCATCGTTTTTCATTTTCTGCCAAAAGCAGAATAGAGAGGTATCCTCTTTATTCGCACATCCAAAAACTGCTTGCTGCAGTTTGGGGTAAAAAAATGTTTCGTTGATGCTGAACGTTTTAATTCCGTTTTCCTGTTCGTGTTGTCATTTTGCTTCCATGAAAAATGACGACAACTCAACGGGCATGACCAGTCAAGATGTGGGCCACTTACAAAAAAGAAATGGATAAACAAAACATGTTTCTGGTCAGACTATACTGTAGCAAATTCACACGACCTAGATATCTTAATTTGGTTAGATGATATGATTACAAGTACATTTTCAGATTTTGGGTTGCTCAAAATTGACACATTTTTTTGGAGTGAGTCCATAATGGTCAAAAGATCTTCTGGAGACTCCACAATTCTTAGACAGATACCTGGCCCCTAGGATTCATAGAAATGGTATATTTTGCCTGCATTGATCCGACGAAAACACAGCCAAATGTAGGTAGATATATGCGAAATATGCCATAAATGGATCCTGTGGGATATGGGGTTGCCTGTCAGCATAGCTGTCATCGTCCGCTCGAAGTTGTTGAGATGAGATGATGAGATAAGTTGGCTGTGAAAAACACATCCACCTGATTCTATATGGTATTAATCAGTGATACTGTTGATGGAAGAAATCCTTCACCACCTGACAAGTATAAAACCCTTTAAACAATGGGATGATGATGAACTGGTTAGCCGGATTTCTGAACCATCAACAGTAGTGAGTGCTACAATATGGTTTCGTACATGTATGGTTCTATCGGATCATCGCCGTTTTTTGGGGGCCACTAGGTGATCTCAAATGTTTGGATTCGGTGTGAAAATTGACTTATTTTGACCCTAGAAAAACATGGCAAACATGAAGCAATTGTTTGGACCGTTTTTGCATATATTTTTCAATTTGGGTTCTAGGTGGTGGTTTCATTTTTTGTTTTTTGTTCCCTGACTTTTGGGATATTTTGATTCCCAACTTGACTTTTTGGCATATTTTTCAGATGGGTGGTAAACAACCACTACCTAGGGCTGACACCACAAATTGGTACCTGGAACCCCAAACAACCATTTATAAATGGATGTTTGGTGATTTCCAACCATTTCCTATATAAAGATTTGGAATCATCATCCAATTGACAGCCAACCATTTATAAATGGTTGGCCTTGGGGTTCCAGGCACAAATTAGTATAGAACATTTATTTTTGGTTTGAGCTTATGATGACGGCGAGTATTGGCAAACCCTTGGCCACCGGTCTCCGTGGCTGTCACAGACTTTCACGACTGTCCCGTGGGTACTCGGACACTGCCAGGTTAGCACAGGAGGAGGTCAAGAAGCTCTAAACTTAAAACGCTAAAAACATGTTTATTTATATAATATATAGTATATAAAATATATAAACATATGGTTTGGGGTGTAGAATGTATAGTAGACCTCTCCGAATGTATGTCCAATGCCAGTGACTGTAACAAATTGGGTTGGATCCCTTATGCACCAAAATCACTCTTGATTTGGTGGGACAAGGCTACACTTAATATATAAATAATTATATCCCTAAGAATCATGGGATCTCAAAACTGGTTGTTTGGAGATCCCAGAACCCTGCTATACAGGGTCAAACCCCTCCATAGGAGGATCCCATGATTCTAGGGATGATGCAATTTTAATTTGGGACCTGCCGTTCAAGCCTGGTTCACCTTTTTAATAATGGGACCATTCGTAGCCTTCGTTATCCATTGTGAACCAGTGATTGGGCTGGGTCCAATGACAATATATTTATATATATATATATACCTGAAACCTGTTTGTCCTGTATTTTGGAGGTTGAGCCCTCCAAAACAAGGCCCTTTTCAAGCAAAACAAGGGTCATTTGGGTTTATATATATATATATATACAATGGCTATGTCTGAAAAACTAGATCCTCCCTCGCCAAGTCCCTTCAGTAGGAAAAACATGGTGGATTTGAGAGTTCCGATAATTTTGGACGCATAACTTCCTTTGGGAAGAGCCAGTGGTTACCTTTCCAATACATAAACAGAATGTTATACGTTATATGTCTTATATGGAGCCTCTAACTAGCAGATAGAACCCATGACAGATGAATGGGACTGATATATTTACCTACATGTACCATAAAAATCAACCAAATGTAGGTAAATATACCATACATGGATCTTATGGGGTATAATACTATTCAGTGTTTCAACCGCTACTATTTTTTTGGCTGTCACTTCGGTGGAAGTTTTGGTTTTGATTTTGGCCACGGGCCACCAGATGTCACTACACCAATTCTAGGTGGTGGCAACTCAAATATTCTTTATTTTCACCCCAAAAATTGGGGAAGATGAACCCATTTTGAGGCGCATATTTTTGAACATGGGTTGGTTTCTCACCACCCAACTAGTTTTGTTGAAGTGAAGGGAAATCTATATCCCATGCCATCCACTGTATGGTAATTTTCACTGGAATTTGGACCTGAACCGGTCCGACGACAGTGGGCGAGTCTCACGGAGGAGTGCGGAGTGACGGACCGGAGGCATAGTGGTGCCGCTGTTTTCGGCCCAGGTTCACTGAGGAGACCACCGGCCTTTGCAGGCGGTTGCAGAGCAGTTCGAACCTTTTCCTTGCCCATGTTGGAGCTTTCAACTCTAATCTAGGTGGTGGCAACTCAAATATTTTTTAATGTTCACCCGAACCCTGGGGTTTCATGATCCCATTTTGACGAGCATATTTTTTCTTGACATATATTTTTTTTAATTTAGTTTTGTTTTTTGTGTATATATGCTAGCATTTCACCTTCATGTGAGGGGCGCAGTGAAATTTTCACTCACGCAAGCGGACAACAAAACTGGCGAAGAGCCTGAGCAGTTAAGACTCAATAACCCATAGAATCCATGCATGGTATATTTACCTACATTTACCTACATTTACCATAAAGATCAACCAAATGTAGGTAAATATTATACCATACATGGATGGTATGGGTAATAAGAGCATCATCTTTGTGTGATATATCAGCATCCGACAGGAGGGACCATTTGTTCATGATGAGTTTTGGACGGGTGTTCTTGACAGATGTTTCACAATGTTTGGTGAATTATTCTTGCCAACAACTTTTTTTAGGTCGTTTTCTTGACCTCTCAAAAGAGGTGGTGTAAAAGACCTTTCAAAGTTTAATAAAAGGCCATGGGTAACCCGGTAATTCTCTGGCCCTTGGCATGGCTTGCCAAACAGCTGGTTGTAGATTTGTTCCAGAAATGACGCAAAAAATGAATTGCATTGTTTGAACATGTTTGAACAGGGATCATTAAATTGGACCCGTGTTGGGGGAAGCAACTAATGCAAATGTATGGTAAATTTGTGAATTTGAGGGATTTTCTCTTAAAATAGTGCATTGCATCATACAATGACAATCAGTTCTTCCATTGTTGCACCAAGTGTTTCTACAACAAGCTGTTTTACATAGGCTGTGCGTAGCCTTAAATGAGCTTAAGTCAATGGTTGTTTTTGGTTCCCTTAACAGGTGGCAGGTAGCAAAAAAAAACAGAAGGCAATATATAAGTGGTACTGCTAATTGGGTGAGTCTATATCACCGATCCCACCTATTAAAGGAACCAGGAGTCACTCCGTTCATTTTCCGCTGAAAACGCAACGGATGACATTTTTTTTATGTGAACCTCAGTGCCGTCTGCCCGACGTCTCACAACAAATTCCGTCGACGTGAAAAAACGTCGGCGCCGTCACCGGTGATACCGGTGACACGCGCGGTAAGTTGGGTCATCCTTAAGGGAAGTTGAACAGTGGGCGCTTTTCGGCAGCCGTCAAGAAATGCTGAAAAATGATGGGCGTTTTCCCGGAAGAATCAAAGAATCCACCAAATTTACAGCATTATCATATTTGACAGGCCATTCTGAGATATTTTTTTTGAGTATTTTGGTTTCCTCAATGCTGCGTCATGACCAGGAGCCAAATCCTGGTCTCGGATAGGTAAACGCAATAACCAATCCAGATGTGTGATCAATCTTGAACCAACCTTGCGAGAAACAAAGAAACCGGAATTGCCAGATGCAGAGTATGGATTTTTGTTCGTGGTTGTCAATGTATCCAGTGTGATGGAGAGTTTGTAAAGTTTTTGAATACATGGGATACATTAGGCAGTACATCATGCATCATACATTATTTGGTATTACATGTATATATTCATGCGTTTGATGCTTTGTAACATATATATCAAACAATCTATATGTATGGCATATTTGCCTATATCCATCATAAAGATCAGCCAAATGTCAGCAAATATATCATGTTGACATAATGTATATATCATATATTTATTATCCTTTTGAAACACAAGCTCCCAACTAATATACCTGGTTACCTTTTTCTTGGGGTGGGGTCGCCCTCTCATGTCACCCTTGATCCTGCGCATCCATTGCAGGATCATCCTGGCTTTCTGTGGACCATCGACATTCCACCTCTTTATTTCGGTGCACGAAATATCCAGGCACCACATATCGGCTCACTTCACGCCTGTTTGGCGTAGGTGTAGCAATAGCTGATCTCAATGGCAGAAATTGGACATGACGTACATGTCGGCTTAGAGGTTTTCTTATGTTTTGGAATCATTGGACTCATACATTGAAGATGTCCTATGTTATGTTCAATTCAACCATCATTTATTCTTAGCTAATAATGCAGTATGTTTGCCAGCATGTCATAGTATATCTATAGAGGTGAAATAAACAAACATGAAAAAACATTGTATGTTGTGAGATGTTGTGAGTATGTAGATGTATGTAGTTGAAAGGCACAAGTGCGCTTTCCACTGTCCGTTCACCAGACGTCTCAGATACCTTCAAAGCAAGTAATATGTAGGAACATATCCAAGGGAACCCCGCCTGCACGTTTTAGACTCATGATTTTTGTTGCAGATCCTTTCTTATTAAACGTTTGAAGATTTCTGTCTTCTTTGCAAATAGTGCAATACATGAGGATGCTATTGAAAGAGTTCGGAATTGCTTCCTGGTGATTAGCCCGTTGGTCTATTTGCACGTCAATCCCTGCCTATAGCTCCTCAGCATCAATCATATTGGAGATTTCAAGCTTGAAATTATGATTCAAGATTTTTAAACTGATTCCCCTTGCATGATGGAAGCCGACCCTTACTTCAAACATGGTGGGTTGTTTCTTTCTGTTCAACGAAGATTGATGTTGCTGAAAAGCCAATAGCTTCTCCTTTCGAACATTTGGTCGGGGAAGGATCCCCCTAAACTAAACCTTCGGCAGGAATCCATGCAAAACTTTTAGGAAAGGATAGAATAGAAAAAAGTAGATTCACCCGTGATTCACCTTACTTTGGAGACATATCCAAATGTTTTATACCCAGAGGATCCATGGGACTGGTATATTTACTCACATTTACCATCAAAATCAAGTAAATGTAGGTAAATATTCCATACATTGATCTCACCAAGCAATTCTCTGAATCTTTGGTATGTTTGGGAAGATTCAGCCAGCGTTTCCCCCAGGATATCAGTTCCAGGCGCAGAAAAACTCCGGAGCCTTTCGGTCATGGGAAGCTCGTTTTTTTGAGACTTTTTTAAAGAGAACATCCGTGTTATTCGGGGTTGCCCTGTGGAAGCTAACATATCCCCTCCGGAAACGGTACTTTTGAGTCGATGACTTTCTTCTTGCCTAAGGTGGTATATGTTAGTTCCCCAAAAGGGTTACCCCCCCCCCCCCCGTTTTCTGGTTTGGAAAATACACAGTAATTACAAATTATCTCCTTGTTATTTTGATACCTAAGATACACTAAATATGCTCATTCTACAGCATATCTATGTATTAGATATATTTATATATATTTTGAATACTATGGAAGAATATTTAGAGAACAACCCTTCGGCGCAGTTGAATCCAGATTGGATTCAGCACTTCATCTGATGGTTTGTAGAAGTTCCAGGAATTGATTTTTGGATTTACTTCCACCTTTAAGCCACCAGGAATGGTACCGAAAAACGCTTACCATGGCCAAGGTTTTTTCAAGCCTCAAGGGTGGCAGTACAGTAGTAGCAGAACATTCCAGAGGTTTATTCATAGGATCCATGTATGGTGCATTTATCTGCATTTTTCGTGAATTTAGGTAAATATACCATACATGGATTCTATGGCTTATGCATTTTGTGGAAAATAATGTTAGCATTCGTTGGTGTCTTACCAAATACATGCCTTTGTCTCTTGAAAACAATGATACATTCGTGTAAACTAAAATAGCGATGGAAAATAGTCATGTTAGTCATGTTTCCTAGTAAAGGTCTATATCCATGACTATGTTGGTTTACCAGAGGGTATTTCCTCTCGTTTTAGTGGAAGAATCATGATTGGCCCGATGCTTCTACTCGTCACGATAACATTATTTGGACAAGATTTTTCACTCAATGACGGGCGATGATTTTACCAGGATTTGTTAAATAGAGTTGGTCCCTCTGCATTTGTTGATTTGCAATGCTAGATGATTTTTGTGTTTATAAAATTATAAATATGTATTAATATCATATCCTTGATTTGTATAGTCAACTAATGGTTAATCGGTGGTTTAGATTCCTAGGATCCCCCTCATGAAAGGGATTGTAATTAATCATTAGCTGATATAGTTGGTTGCCCAACCCCCACGCCAAGCCAATATAAAGGGAACCTTAGGGAATATATAGGGGCCATTTTGGCTCAAGTTTTTGCTCAAGCCAGCGACTCAAAACCATGCCTGTCGCAGCTGAAGAGGGTTTGAGAGTGACGAGGTATTCACCTCGCATCTCATATTTGCCTATATCTCAGACTTCATTCGCATTGTGGATCTACTATTGCCCAATCTCGTCCGTTCTGATCAGAAGATTGATCCTATTGAAGGATTTCTTCCTTATTACATCTCTTTTATTGGTCAGAATCTATACACTTGTTTGATACCTGACATTCGCGGTGACGATCCTATCATGGACAAGTTCCGGTCACTACTGTTGATGCTCTTGATAATGATGGACCGGATGAAGACACTTCTATTGCAACAACGACTCTTTACGGTGGATACCGAAGATTCATTGATGGTTTAATCTCTGTATTGAAACTGGCTGTATATGATGCTCCGAAGACCAAGCTTGGTGTCGGACTCATGTATTTTCAGTGTGACAGACCTGACAACAACATCAATGAATTCTTTGTCTTCAGCTCTATGCCGACGACAAATATTGACACTGTGTTTCTGGTTTTCGTGACGCTCTTGAGGCGTTTTATTTACTGCCATCCGTGGACTATTATCCCGTTTTGGGCAGTGAGGCGTCGAGACTCAGTGCTCACACCTCGATCATGCCGATTGTGCGCATATGTGGTGGGTCGAACAGATCAGATCACTTTCACAGATGCTGTGTTGAAAATGTTCGTTGCTCCAACTGTGGTTCATTGGCCTGACAGTGCTAATGATTACACTTGGTTCGCAGATAATCCTTCGATGGATTACCCCACTATACCGTGGGATGATCATTTTAACGCTCAGCGTCGTGAAGTGGCAAAGGACGTCTCATCCTTCAAAACTTCACGTGGATCGAAAAGATTCATGAGGGGCGGCGTCATTTCTCTTGTGCCAACTTCTGTCGATGACTCAGCGACGGTAGATGACATTGAGAATGATGAGCCAGAAGCTTACAAAGAATCTACTGAGCGCATGATGACACTGGACAACATGGAAAACTATTATGCTCTTTTAGCCGGTAGTGCCATTGCAACTGAGCTGCAATTGCCACAAGGCTTTCTGTACTCAGGTGGGAGTCCAAAGAAGGTGCGCTCCGACTTTCTGTCGGCCGACGTTGACACAGCTGAAGGCCAAAAATTTGTGGCGTCAGTGACTCTGGTTTCATTGGCCATTGCAATTTTTGGAATGAAGGTGGTCGAAGCAGGACGACTTCGCAAGGAAACTGCATTTGGGGATGAAGCAAAGTCGCTTGCTTCCATTGCGAGTGAAGCATTGAAAAATGAGAATACCAGAAGCTCATTTGATGCTAAGATCTGGCCGTATATCTTCAACAACAGGGTCACTTCTTACAGAGCCGAAGATATATACCAACTTGCATGTGTCACTGTAGGTTTTGTAATGGTGATTTTTGGCATCTTTTGCAGCAATAATCAGTGCAAGATTGTACCATTTCGTATCAAGCATGTGGGAAAAAGGTATTTCATTGATCAGGGCTTGTTATGAAGCTGATAGCAGACACCATAGAGTTTGGGGATGCAATTTCTTTACAGACTTTACGAGCAAAGTATAAGAAAGCATTCCAGTGGTTGCAAAAACAGCCTGTTTGGGTGAGTGAACTTGCACTTTTACCGGCACAAAGAGATTTCTTGCAGCAAAGAATACACTGGATGACACAATTTCCCCAATTCCACATCCCATCTGAAGACCATACTGCACAATACATTTTTACGGATGGAACTGCCTTTAATGGTGAATAGTGGGACCTCTGCATAGCAGCAGGAGGTTTTGTGTTTTCCAGGAAAATTCCCTTAACCCCACAGAAACCGTAACGGATTTGGTGCCAGGATATGATCACAGCAGTTTTCGTGCAGAATCCTGGGCGGTCCTCATGGTATTACAGAAATATCATGCGGCCAAAAAATTATGTGTGAGTGTTCTGCGGTCGTAAAATTATTTCAAAAACTTTGGGTGATGAGACCAAAAAATCTACCCAGGGACTTGATAAGCATTGTGATTTATGGGACCAAATCTTGCAGCATATTCACGGTCGTAATAACTATGCCATTGAAATTTTCAAGGTGAAAGCGCATCAAAACTGGAGATCCATTGAAAATCCAAAACAACAATGGATAGGTTGTGCCAATGAGTGTGTTGATATTGCTGTCAAAGCGCATGTCAAAACCAAATATGCATCACAATTAGCCATATCCACACAAATACTTCAAGAAAGAAAAGCCAATTTCGAGGCATTGCATGATTTTCACATGTACATTGCAGAATCAGCAAATCGTGTTTTTCAAAAACGAAGTGAGTCGTGGAAGCAGGGAATATGTCGAAAGGTCCATGGAGTATCTACAGAAGATTTCTATGATGAACTTGTGAAAGAACCACTAGTTAGTTTTTGTGTACAGATGCAACCTGAGATTCTTGATGCATGTCCGTGCACTAGTGTGTTTGCTGAAAAATTAATCACTTGGTTTAACAAACTAAAGTGGCCAGATGTCCAAAAAACAAATCACGACACAAGGAGATGTAGTTTGTTAGAATTGTATGCCGACTTCGTCCTTAGCGCCAATACTTTAGCGCCGGCCCAATTGATACCAAAATCACAAAGGCCGCCTGGGTTCAAAAGTTGCTACAAGCTTAGGGACCTTGATCTGGCGGCATGCCTTGCTGGTAAATCCTTATCTGCACAATCACGTGTTTGGACCCGTGCATTTAGGTGGTTCTTGAAAATCAGTACAGCAGGAAATTTCCTACAATTAAGTCGTTTTGCAAATCTGACGAGGGTTGGATATGTTTTACCGCACGAGGGCATACAACTTAGACCACAGTTTGTGTCAGGTGCGCAAGTGTATGTGCTTCTTCATGGATTCTTCAATGCAGGGGGAGCTACACGAAAGAATTTGAAACGTGACTTCTGCATCTCACTATGTGGCGGATAGTCAGGCTGTATGTACATCAGCACTGAGGTCTTACGACCGCTTTTATATTTCGATTTCGATTGCATTTCTTTAATTGGCCATCATCTGCATTGCATGTGTACATGCTTCACACAACGTCGGGAGCTTGTACAGCCGAGTTTGATTGCAGCGCTAAGGTTCAATTTAAAAAAAGGTTGGGTTATATAGGGGATGAAATCCGACCCAGTTATGTGGCGATTATAATAAACCATTATGAGGATCCTTATTAGCCAACCAGGATTCAAGGGAAAGTAGGGCCGGATCTTTTTTCGTGGCTCACGGCTGGCAGATCAGCCATTGCTTCGTTTTAGCAAGTGTAATCGACTCAAGAATTTCAGCACTTTCCAAGAAAATCCAATGTAACACCCCTAATGGGTGGTGACTTGACATCCTGTAACTGAACCATGTAAGGCACCCAAACTGGAAGGTCCAAGGTGTGTTAAATAAACCCATGAACAGATGTGATGACCATTTTCTTCCAAGAAGATGTTTTGACCATCATGTCGGTGTATGTTTTATTGTTTCTTTTACCTCGGATGTTGTGTTGATTGACAGTCTAAGTCGTGGGAAAGTGGGCTTGGCAGAATTCCAGATGGGACGAGTTAAACGCTTCAGAAATCCTGCAGTCAATGGGATAGCTTATCCCACTCTGTACCAACGAATTTACAAAACTTCCCTGAGGTGGCAGAGGATTTGTTCCATCCATGGTAATATTTGGTACTATCCAGTCTTAACCAATAATTTAGGATGCTCCCTCTCCCAGTAACAGTCAAGATTCAGGATGATTTGTGAACCTTCACTTCCTTCCTGGCATCCAAGCAATTTCGTATTACAGCTTGATGCCCTTCGCCGTTCTTCCCCTAGGATTTTTGTTTTCCACTTTTTCCACCCCAAAAAAACACGCGCAGATCCAACGAGTCTGAGACGCTCTTTCCGCCGTACTCCTCCTTCCGGGCGCGGGGTCGGTGGGAGGAGAGGTTGAAAGGAATTTTGGGGAAAAAATTGGGAGAAAACAACAAGACTCTTAGTAAGATGTAAAGGTTGTAGGTTGGTGGTTTTTGGGAGATGATGCACCTCAATAGGAGTTTTATCCAAATTGATTTATATATACATTTTCCTCAACAAAAAACGTACAAACTTTTCCAGATTGGATGAGAAAGGATGGATGGATGGATGGTCTAGGGATAGTGAACATTCTCAGTAAATGGATTGAAGAATGCGTTATTCAAGGCCAAATGCATTGAAACCTATTAACGATGATGCAACGAAGCTATTTGCCCTCCAAGTAACAGTGACCTTTCCCAGGATTCGAATCCATGTACAGTAGGGGGAAACCTATAAACCTTCGTGAAAACCACTGTAATTGGGAGGGGGCCACACCCAATATAACGGAGTCCACCATACGAACCTTGTTGCATGGGAAAATCAA
>DF239295.1:37115-94615 GCA_000507305.1 Breviolum minutum Mf 1.05b.01
ACACACACACACACACACNGCGCACCATCATCATCATCATCATCATCAACATCATCATCATCATCAACATCATCAACAAAAAACACAACACAAGTCCTTTCAGCTTTTAAGTTTGTTTGAAACCTTGGCCCTTGGCCTACATTTTCAGCCTGGTCATCCCCAGGGAGACAAAGATCTAGTCATGAAAGCGGTGCACCAAAATGGCAAGGTGGGGCAACAAACGGTTCACAGCTGGTTCTGTCCATTGAAATTGCACACATTGGAAGTCCGTTTGGTCGACTTGGACTTCCTGGGTTCACACATCGGGGCGGTGAAAAAATAGCCAACTGTAAGCCAAAATCATGATTTGTATGGGTGGTTTTTGACTTTTTGCAGTGAATTGACATTGATGAATCCACTATATTGGGCTTTACAACTCACTGAGAAAACCATTTTCCAAATTTCTTTCCGGAAGTTGACATGCTCTAGTGCGACTTGGTGATTGTTTGGTTTTCACTTCTGGGGAATCTGGGGAGATAAAATTTCACGAGCAGTTTTTGTTCAATTCTATTGACAGGAACACCTATGATAAAATTCCGGGTATACAGATTCAAGTGTCTCTTTTGTTGAATGCACGACATACTTCTCGATTTCATTGACTGCAACGATCCCTCCAAAAATCACACATGCAACAGATGGTTGTGATTTATTGTTACATGGCTCAAAGTGTTTGGCATTTCCCACATGGACCTAGCAACTGTACTGGTATTGAATACGATTACCATTCTTCAGCCCCTGGGGTCCTCCAAATTTGGTTCCATTTCCTTACGTTTAATCTTTTGCCATTTCTGTTGATAAACCAAAGTAGGAGACATTTTGTGATTTCGCCAGCCGGCAAAATGTGGGCAATCTGTAGTGGCCTCCGCAAAAAAAGTGGGAAATTAAAGATAGCACACTGGACAACGCGAAAATGCTAGGGAATTTTGGGAACTCCTTCAGTTTTCACGCAGGGGGAAGTTGATAAACATAGCCTTTTGTTACTGAGGAATGATATTCATGTGTTGAGTGGGCAGGCTGGGGTGCTCTTGGTTCATTTGATGAAGGGTACAGTTACACTTAATACTTCTCAAATCAAGGGTTTTTCGCCAGAACAAAGGAGGAGACAGGTGGTTCATTTGGATTCAGGTTTGCCCAGGCGAGGTTTTTTTCCTTGGAACCTGACATCATCGACGAGGTAGACGGGTTAAAGATTTTCGATTCTAAAGCACTCGAGGAGATATGTGAGACTGCAAAGGATCTATGTATGGCTGTATGGTATATTTACCTACATTTACCATAAAAATGAACCAAATGTAGGTAAATATACCATACATGGATCCTCTGGGTTAGAACTTTTGATATCTAGGATTCCTTGATTAACATAATTTGTCGCTTGTGAAGGCCTTAGAATTTGCCACAGCTGCCTTGCGGGGAGATCGGGAGGTGGGTCGCGTTTCTGGATGTGAAGAAAGGTGGTTGTCAGTTGTCGTGTGGTTGATAGTTCCACATGCAAAAATTTGTTGCAGTTTGAGAGGGAAGGGAATTTTGTATGGAATCTTGTTTGAAACTATCCAAATTTCCAAAAAAAATGGGCGGAGGGACAATACTCGATTTTTCCGATTGGGATGGTGCAAATCCCTCTATCTTCAAGGCGTTTTTTTAGGGTTGTTCTTTTTACATGTATTTAGGGAAGAGTCTATTTGCCAAGGCAACTGGTTTTAACAGGAATTTGCCCATCAAATGTCAAAGGTGTGAAGTGTGGAGCGATACTCAAGCTACATGTAAGATTCAAGGTAGTTCATTGGAAATTTGATTGTTCTTTAGTTTTGATACTGTTGTTTTTGTTCCCTGTTCTAGTTTATTCCACCTCTCACCGTATTGTAGATGTGCAAAAAGATGTCAGCAGTTTTTGTTCGCCGCTTTCCACTTGTGAAAAAGTCGGTGTGAGCCCATCCATTTTCAAAAGTTGATAAATGACATTATATTCATACTGTATCATACCATACATTAGCACCATAAAAAATGACACTTATATTTTTTACCGTCCAACAGTAAACAGATACCCTCCAGGGAACTAACATATCCCCCTAATAAGGCATGTTTGAAGATGATTTTCCTTTTCCCCAGGTGGGATATGTGATCGTTCCCTGGAGGGTAGCTTCAAAGTCATGTTTTTATATGTATGAATCCTTCCTCAGTGCCCCTGTTTAGCTGAAAGAGGTGGTCATGCGTGCTGTGGCACAAAATGGAGATGTTTGGACCACCCAAACGGGGCAACGGAACGTTGGGGCAACGTGATGAAGGGCATCCTGGGTTTTTTCGTTTGCTCATGGTGGGAAGGTTTTTCATGTTTTCTACCATAGACTACAAATATTCCCAAATGTATTACCACAATGTCTTCCCATAGGATTTTCATAGTCGTCTCAAAGAATCATAGCATCATTACAGGTAAAATAGAAAAATTGTATATAGACCTTCCATAGGTAAACCAATGACGATATTCCATAGTCAAGCAGTTTAAGATATTTTAAGAGGAATTGTGGTATTTGGGCATGACCAACTCGACATGAACACTCCGGACGTTGTTCATCCTGGAACGAAACGCAATAATACAATATAGGCACAACATGGCACAACATACAACATACTCAGTACATCTACAACAGCATGCATCCTTTTTTGGGGAACTCACATGTCCCTCCCGGTGGGTGCTTGGGGACATGAATAACCGCCTCAAGTTGTTGCTGCGCGCAGGTGGCAAAAGGAAGGTCATTCCAAAGGTATACATTTTTGTAATGAGTCGTATGGATTGTCCGATGTCATACATGGTTCCATGACGATTCGTGTTACATGATAGATTCCACGATGATTTGGTTTATATACTTTATCATTATTTTATCTTAGGTACACATGCAGAAACATGTCTAGATCCACATAAGTATGTAGAACTCATGGCATTGATCCCTCAATAGTGGTGCTCTTAGCCGTTTGGACATTGCTGCTTTCAGAGCTTTTTTTGCTCCAGATTGGATGATAGGCTATTTCAAATGGAATGTGTTTGGTGCACCTACCATGTGTTGTGACTAGCGATTTTCAGAAGCAGGTTTCGAACCACGTCCTCAGCAACAGACTTTCGGTACCATTGGCCCATTCTCGGCAGCTGGATTTTAAACGATGATCAACAGGTATGTGGTTCGTTTTGTTTTTTGAAGAGTTACGGAACTTTGACGACAAGAGTTCCGCAATTTGCACAACCGCAAGTGGCACAGCCGCAAACAACAACAACAACAACAGCAACAACAACAACAACACCAACAACAGCAACAACAACAACAGCAACAACAGCAACAACAGCAACAACAGCAACAACAACAACAACAACACCAACAACACCAGCAACAAGATCCTTAGACAGTACAATCAGTACAACATCTTTGTTTTACCATTTTTTTGGTAAAAGTTACCCAACTTGCTGATGGCCGAATGGCACCGATCAATGAGCTAAGTGCGGAGCCCAGCTTCTGCAAATTCATCACAGTAGCATGATGATTGTTAAACCAAAGAATAGCAAAGGACATGACAATACAAAGGTAGTTTAGGGATAGGTAAATTCTCCGACTTCCCGTAAGGTCAGAGTTTTTGCAGTTTCGTGAAAAACGCATGATTTCCGTAGAAAAATCCACTCTGGGGAAATAAGTGGCTGTAGATTCACAGAGAGCGATTGAGAGTTATTGAGATGTCTTACCCTTAGTACGTATTGCTCTATGCCACGGGCTTTCTGGTGGAAATGACCTCATTTTGCTATGTTCAAGGTAACTTGTCATATTGTCTTCTAAAACAGTACCAATTTTGTCCACTGAAGCAACCTTGCCACTGGTTTGAAGGTGTTGGAAGAGCATGGTGAAGGTGTGGGGAAGGATGGTGGTTGGGTGTTGTCAGCCTTAAAGAAAATCCCATCAACCTGCGGCTTTCAAAACCCAAGAGATTGGAAAGAGTTCTATCCTACCCTTTTCAGCTGCAAAAACTGTTTGTTTTTGTCTTTGTGGCAAAGGACGTCATGTATAGAATCGAATGTTAATGAAACTAAGGCGTGCTGTATGTACTGGCACCCAAGTATAGCTTGGAGATATGTTCTTGTAGGTATTGACAAGTATAAAAACTGTTCTACATTTGTGCACATACAGGAAAATGCATCGCAAAAATATTTAGATTTACACATACAAATTGGATCCATAGGACTAACGGTATATTTGCCTACTAATTGATCCCATAAAATCAAGTATCCATGTAGGTAAATATACCGTTCGTCCCATGGATCCGTAATGTAATGGGATATATGGAACCTGAAATCATGGTTTCCAATAGGAACCTCCTTTTTCAGGGGCTAATCTTCAGGTTCCATGTGTAACTTCAGAGGTGTATTAATGCGATAGACATGAGCACTTGAATGGCATGAAGCAACAGACGTTTGGATCAGGTGCCTTTGGGACTCCCTGAAAATGATGCAAGGATATGACATTTCAAAAACCTGTTGTGGTCCTTTTAGTGCCTGGCTTGATGAAACGAAGGGATTGAAGGATAGTGACAATTTATGAATATGTATGATATACATTATTACAAAAAAACACCGCTGATATATAACATCATGTGTATAAATTGATATATATATATACACAGTAATCAGTTGTTCAAACACCATTGTCACCATTGTCGTCACCAGCCCCCAGCTCTTGATATTCACAACTCTCGAAGGGGAGGGCGGGTTTCGTCAGACTCTCAATGAGGCCTACCTGAGGTTTGAGAAAGATCAAGCAGTTGGAGTCGTTACCAGCCGCGAATGCAATGTGGCCTTTGATCCCACGGGACGTCCCTTGACGATGTGTTTTTTTGCAAAGATTCTTTCGGATGATTTTGATTGAGTTTGTTGGGGGCGTTAATGGGGTAAAGATGGTGTGTTTGTTTTCGGGATGTACAGTTGAAGGTCTATGTACTCATATCATCTCAAGGCCTTTTATTGGCTTTGATACAAATCCTACCCATTTATAAGCCATAAACTTCGGCCATGAATGGAAGGGTTCCCACAATGATCACCATGGTACCCGGGTACCACTGAACTGCACGAATCTTTTGAGGCTATTGCCTGAGTGGCAGTGTGGAATCTGTAGGCATTTGGAATCTCCGTCAGGGAGTGCAGGACACCGTGGCCCGGGGTGTTGGGTGTTGGGACATGCTGTTGGGCCAACATGTGAAATGATTGAAATATGAATTTAAGAAAAAAGAAACACATTTCAAGAATAATGTGTAGAAATTATGTTATATAATAATATAATATTTACATTTGAAATGATTTCAATGAGTTTTTTCCGTGTGAATGTGTAGAAAAATCTGTCTATATATATATATTTATCGAGAGAGAGAGAGAGAGCGAGAGAAGAAGCAACGATCTTCACTTTGAAGACATTTAGACAAAATGCAGTTGAACAGAAAGCAACACTCACAGTGAGTTCACGAATAGTCTTGTTTTCACAGCTTTTACTTATAAGCAACAAAACAATTACAAAAACATACAAAAAACAAGCTTTTTGGTGGATACCGTCCAAATTCATCCCTGGATCCAATTTGCTGGTCTGGCCTTTCATCTCTTTTATGGACCAAGGGATATGATATGCAACCGAATCTCGAGAAAGGCCAAGAGGATCATTAGGGGTCACGGGGTCACGTAGACGGTGACCTGTTTTTTTGTTGATATTTCTCGTTTCTTTTTTGGTGTTTGTACGGGGTATATGTTGGCACTTTTTCAGAATGTACATTGATTTTTTTTAAAGAAAATTTACAGGCTTCAGATGACTCTCATCGAGAAACCCAACAACAAAATGCATGCCAGTCAAACCGTGTTTTGGTTTGTTTTTTGTTTCTTTTTCTTTCATCGGATGCCATCATTGCAAACTCACCCTGTTTCCTCACAAGGAGAAAACTCTCGCAGAGAAGAGCGAACGTGTCTCAAGGCTTTGCGTAAAAGAGGTGGGATCCCATCGGAGAATCAACGACGTTGGAGTGCTTTGGAAAAAGTGTTTTCGACTTAGCCATATGAATTATACATAAATTCGAGGACTGGTAACTTTGTAGGAGGATTGTTTATGTTTCTGCAATATGATTGATATACAGTACATACATTAATTAGCCTAGTTATAGGATGATATGATATGATATGTGGTTCAAGCAAGGATAATAGTGACTTATAGCTATAAGGGAGGGTTCCTCCTTCCCTGTCGCTTTCTTTACTCTTATGTGCAGGCCTGCGGGCCAAAACAAAAAAAGCACCTTTTGGTTGCAAAGTATTAGAAAGCTCAGTAGCTCATGTTGAATGAATGGAGTGATCATGGGAATTTAGGGTACCCCCGCAAAGCTACCCCCCCAAGAAAGGCCTTATTAAGGTCTTATTAAGGGAAAATGGTACCTTAAATTCCCATCAAATGAGATTTCATGTTGGAATAAACCTATCCAGTGTAACCTTTAAGTGTTTAGCTCAAGCTTCCAGGACCCCTAGGAATAGGTGAAACAGGGACTAAACAGCATGTTGGGTTTATAAGTCATTCTGTTGATGGCAACCAAAAATCCGGTAAACTCACCAGTTGATACCAGTAGCTAGTTGAAATCCCATTATTTATAGGCTTTCAAATACATCCGAGGTGGTTGTTTGCCGGATTTCTGAACCATCAACAGCATACCTCAGAAAATAGTCATACCCGAAGGTTGTTGGTGACGAGCACCTGATGACTTCAAACAAAAACTTATGCTGCAGCAGGGGTCAAAGAAAAATCTGTCCATGTAGTGGGGTCCTTTATTTATGGCCCAATGCGGCCCATAAACCAGTCGCAAAGTAGGATTGGGATATACCAAAATGATACAAACTGATCAATGTGGATGTTGAACTAGGCTTTTTGACCGTCCAAGATCAAGAAACTGGTTTCAATACAAATATATTGCGAGGAGATCATGATGATCCAATTTGGCTCACACTTTTGTCCAAATATGGGCATAGCACATAGAATTTTTCCAGATTTTGATGCCCAAAGAATTGTGGATCTTCACTACCCGGGTTTACTGGACTGCATTTGCCGCAGGTGTCTGGTGCTGCACGCTGTGCAGTGGGTCTGGGAACCAATCTCACAGTCGACACTTCTGACAAGTTTGATGTGGTGTATACTCTCTTCACTTCTCGGAATTATGCAAAAACACGGTTGTAACAATACAGGTCATCCAATTTATATCGTATCTACAAACAAAACTGTGCATCATTTAATCTAGGTGGTGGTTTCAGATATTTTTTATGTTCACCCCTATTTGGGGAAGATTCCCATTTTGACTGATATTTTTCAAATGGGTTGAAACCACCAACCAGAAAACCGTGCATCATTTAATGCATACAATGTGATCCCCAAACTTGCATTGTTACACCTCCCAGTGGCCTCAGGTTACCAGGATGGTACTGTACGGCTTTGGGACTTGAAGGACTGGGCATTCTTCAAAAAATTGTTTTCTCTTAATCCTGAGCTTGAAGACATCCTTGTTGTTGTTCTTGTTGTTGTTGTTGTTGTTGTTGTTGTTGTTGTTGTTGTTGTTGTTGTTGATGGAAATTCACTCATTTTTGTTCATCCATAAACACAACAACAGTAAGAATCCTTGGGAAGTCATGGGATGTCGAGTGGTCACCTTTATTAGGAGGGCAAGAGGTATAGTATAGGACCGTAGGAGGGGGAGATGGATTCTTGGGGCAGCTTAGTTCAACATATTTAAATGGTTGTTTGGGGTATATAGGGGATTTTACTACCCAACTATATAGGGATTATCAGGATCCCTAGTAACCAACCAGTATAATGGAAAGTAGTAAGTTTTTTTTTCGTGGCTCCAGTGTTGGAAAAGGTATATAATTGTTTTGCTGATGCGGCCAACCGGGGCAGCGATCTGTAGGATGTGTAGGATGGTTGGGGGGTTTTCACACCCGTGTCGAGATTTGTTCACCTTGTGATGTTGAACTTTGCTACAGTTGATGAAAGAAATCCGGGAAAAAACAAGTTGACATGGAGATGAAACCCATTTTTGCAAAGGGTTTCATGTAATATCTCTTAAGTGGTGCAAGATCTCTTCCAACAAGGAGATTCTTTCTGGAGTGTCAAACACGTTTCAAAAGATCTTGCTTGTTCAGATGTCTAGCTTGATACACCTATAGGGTCATAACCCCGTTTGCCTATTTGTACTTAGGCTATTTATAGGGGTTCTAACCTATTACCTAAAACTGGTAATTGGTTGACACCACCCAGGAACTCAAAAAAAAACAACTAAAATGTGCGGTTTCTCTGTTGCGATCCGAGGAACCAGGACTCGGCAGTGTGTATCCTATTTTCCCTGGTAGTGACCACCAGAAAATTACCTGCAAAAAAACTGGTTTATTCACTCTTAGTGGGGGTTGGGATATCGCTACTCGTTTTTGTTTGTAAATAGTTAGACAAGATTCCAGTTTCACGCGGCCATGGCTCGAGGGCCATGTCTATTTCAGCTAGGACCATTCGTTGACTTCGAATTTGGGTCCACACTTGTTGCTATGCAAGTTGGGGAACCACCCGACAAAAATGATACCCGATTTTGGTTACCAAAATAAATACCCGACGCAAGCAACTGTAGTCTTGAGCCCACCAACTTGCCGAAATGGACTCTGACCAACATGTTTTCCTTGCTGGATCTGTTTTTTTTTGCCTCGCCAACGTTCTGCAATTGTGAAGGCTTGCAATGTTCTGCAGACACTCCAGGGGCATCGTTCTTCAGTGTCTCGTGGCATGCAAAAGTTGAAACCTCGAGTTCCTTCGGTTAAAGGGATTTTGTTTCTGATATACCTTCTCATCCTTCTACACACAGCAAGGGACTCCCCATTTTCGAGATGATCAACAATTATTGGATGAAGCATCCGTGAATATTTGGGAGATCAAAATATGCAAAGGATGAAGCCCGCCCTTGTGCAACACTTTTCCACATAGCTTTTGCTGCACAAAAGCTGAAAACCTGAGCAGAGTTCAGAATTGGGTTTCATCGCAGACCCAAAAAGTAGGGGCTATGTATTTTTCAATATAGCACTTACGCTGTTTGCTAGTTGGGGGGACTATGAACTATGCTAGTTTCGTCTTTGACAGATGTACAAAAAAAGCAAGTTTGCCATGAGGCTGTGTTGATCCTGAAACTGTGACTTTAAAATAGAGGCCGTAAAGGGGGGGGGTGTGAAATGGGGGGTACCACCATGTAAGGAAACACCCATATAGTCTATAGTTTTTCCATGGCCCCCGGAAGATTCCCCCGGGAGCTGAGAGCTCGGGTTCTGAAATGAAACCCAAGGACCTGCTTATGCTTTGACAAGGCGAGGTCCGGAGGTTGAATCAGGAGAACCCAAAGCAGTCCCATGACGCATCCATGGAAATGATATATTTACCTACATTTGCCATCAAGATCAACCAAATTTGGTTGATTTTTATGATAAATGTAGGTACATATATCATTTCCATGGATCCTATGGGAGTGATACTGTTCATCCAGTGATCACTCGATTGGGGATAATTTTGTGCCGGTATTTTCTTCATCCTAAATGGAGCCACCGGAAAAGAGAAACAGCCTGATATATGGAAGATCTTCGAGCCACGAAAAAAAAAAGCTCTGATTTATTGAAGATCCTGTTTCTTAAAATAGCAAAGGTACACCCCCAAAGTTTAACATGGAACCTGAAAATGATGGTTTCCAAAGGAATCTCCTTTTCCAGGGGTTGATTTTCAGGTTCCATGTTAAACTTCAGGGGTGTACTCGTTTTTATTGTTTTTTTCTGTGAAGATCAAGTTATGGATTTTCCATGAAATTTTTGGATCCCTGCATTACAGGAAGACGCAGAGCTGCTCAGCAGATTTTAAATCTCCAAAATGCCTACGTAAGCGTCATTTTTTATGTTGGGATCGGTTGGGATGATATTGAAACATCATGCGAAACCGGAGAGTACGTACGACGTTCAAATGCCACGAATCTTTGGCGAAGTTGCATTGTTGGTACCAACCGCTCCCAGTTGAGGTTGGTCGTTTCTCCCATTTTTTTTAAACCCACGGCCGTTACCCCAGCAAAGTGGAAAACAGTTCACCCCCGAACATTTACCGAAACCCAAAAGAAAGGAAATATAGTCTTCCAGTCGCATCATGGCTTTCAGGGGCGAAAATGTTAAACTTTGGGGGTGTACTGGATGAAGAACAAACAAACAAACAAACAAACAAACAAACAAACAACCAAACAAGTTTGCCATTATAATGATGAATCCATTATTCTGTCTGCTAGTTACAGGCTAAGGGTACCCTCCTTAAGGATACGAAAAAAATTGTGTTGCAAACTTCCGGGCTGCTTCCGTGGGGGTCATCCGTGTCCAGGTGGGTCATCTCTTAGCCTCGGGAAGTAATGATACAGCAGGGGATCTGAGTGGTGGCCGTTTGTTGTGTTTTTTTTTCTTGAGTTGCTGGGGGCATCATTGTTGTTTGTTTTTTTTGTTTTTGAATTTTTGGAGATCGACTAATAGTGACTAACACCACACATTGATGAGTTGATATTCATAAAGAAATGATATAAGAAACATATGGTGGTGGAAAAAGGGACTACTTGCTATTAGTACATTACTCTTTTTTGGTTGGAAGGTGATTTTTCTTAGATTCCCGGAGCATATCATACAGACACTACCTTCGTATATGTGTTTTCGATGCCTGAAGGGATGGGTGAAATCACACAATGGATGCCTGTGTTATATGATTGTCTCATAGTCTCCTTTGATCTCAACAGGTCTTGAATTTGAGAAGATTCCTTATCCCTAAGGATCCAGATATGTCCTAAGAAAGGGATTTCCCCTATAATCCTATTCTGGGGATGGGATTGAGACCATCAAGAGGGAGGGGGGTCAATGCATTTTGTTCCCCATTGGATCCATGTATGGTATACAATAATAGCATTTATAATAATATGTACATATTTGCCTACATTCTTTACATTGACCATACACATCAGCTAAGTGTAGGTAAATCACGGTATACCATGGGTACTTGAACATTCACTCGAATGATCAACATGTGATCTTTTGATAAAGTGAAAAAGTTGCTCCACCAAATTTGGACCAACACAAAACATCCCTGCTTGATTGAAGACACAAAAGGGGTTTCCGTTTTTTTTTTAATGGGCGTAGATTGACCTACGAATGCAGAACTTCAACTACCAATGGTTCAACAGGTATAGCCAGCTAGGATGACTATTGAATATTGTTCACGTCACGAGCAAATTTGAGCAACTGATTGGGGATAATGGTCAGATTTTTTGACAAAAAATTGAATGATTTTTTGACAAAATGCGTCAAGAATATCTATGAGTCTGTCCGAAAAACATGTTTTGGCACCAACGCTTTGGTTTCCCCCAATATCCTACGGTATCTCTACCTACATTTGACCTATGCATGAATGGTTGATGATTCAGGGAAGGAAGGTATGATATACCATACTACGGATCCTATGGCAACTGAGGACATCATCGTGTGGGATTTGGTCGCTGAATCGGGTATGGCACGTTTACGCGGACACGTGGATGCTGTGACATCCGTGAACTTCTGGGAGGCGAAAATACCCGATTCCCGATTTCGAGTCGCCGACGTCGGGTAGGGAATTGGTATAGGTTCAGTCGAATTGCTATATTTTTGGGGGAAAGCTACGTAGTGAAATGACCTTGGAAAAGGGGATATACATGAATATACATGATACATATTTCGACCTTTTTTTTTAGATTCAAAGGAATTACGGAAGTCTATTTGTACTACGTATATCCCATACCATCCACGTATGATATATTTACCTACATTTATGTAACTTTTTATGGTAAATGTATAGGTGAATATACCATAGGATTCGTGTATGGTATATCATACCTTCCCTGAAAATCAACCATTCATGTAGGTCAAGATACCATACGATTACCAGTCCCATGGATCCTATATGATCGTCGCAACTCCACCAACAGGCCTCAGTGATGCGGCTCATCAGCAGCTCTAAGGCTTGGGGGGATTTTCACGACGAGAACTCTTTGTCCAAGGAATTTTTCCGTTGATGATGATGATGTTGATGATGATGATGATGATGATGTTGATGATGATGATGATGATGATGATGTCGATTGGGGTTGTTTTGGTTCGTTACAAAAATCACGAGTGTAACGGAAAAGAACTGATTTCTGGCTGGACATGTTTGTTTTAACGATCCTAGAAAAGAGGTGGATTACCAACTTACTTGCCATTTGTCTAAACTGTTTCACACCTCTCCTGACCCATGACCCAAAATCCCCCTAAATGATCTTGGTAAGTAAGAATGAAATATATATTAACATCTTCCAATGTTCTAGTTTCCAAGGTGCTATGGTTGTTCACCAGTGACAAGTGTACATTCCAGTTACCCAGAGTGTGATTTGTTTACTCTCTTTAAACTCGAAGGTCATTACTTGTGGTCAGGAAACACATACTGAAATCTTCATTTTGAATTTTCAGGGGCTATGCCAGTTTCAGGGAGGGTATTGTACTTGAATAGTGGAAATCAATTTTACAAACATATTTTTTCAACTTTTGGGTTGAAAAAAAATCCAGCTACAGTAAACAGTTGAAGGTGGCACTTTACTGTGTGTTCATCCCAGTATTTCCCATGTCTATCCTATGTTGATCCTTGGGTTTTGTCGTTTCTTTCTTTTCACGAATTGGACCACCATGATTTTCTCTAAATGTCATGGCTGGTCAACCTACCCCCCCTAACGTACCCCCTGGAAATAAAGCCTTATTAAGGGCTTACTAACCATTGGTTTCCCTTAATAAGCCCTTATTAGATATCTAAACCCTTATTTCTGGGGGGGGGTGGTACGTTTGGGGTGTAGGTTGATCAGCCATGAAAATGTCATTCCTCCAACAACTTTGGTGAATTTGGCAAAACCAACATGGTGGTCACTTTTGCTACCTTCTAGGCGTTTTTCCCTCATCATCCTTTCCATCCACTTACCCTTTATCCGCTGGAGCCACGGAACCAGGACCGCCTTATACGAATCTGGTCTTTAGAGATGCAAATTTGCCTGCAGGTGGCACCCCCACGAGGGGAGCTGACAGCTGGATCAGCTGGGACCGGTCATGGTGTGGAACTCACTAGTGGGAGCCGATTTAAAACGTTTTGCCACCCCGCAAAAAAACATCAAAAAACTAAGAGCTTAGATTTTTTGAAACAATGATGCCCAAAGAGCAGATGAAGACATGAACATGTTTTTTGGAAACTGCAACCTGTGTTGATTTTCCAAACTTTTCACGGGAGGGTGTGGAACCCTTTTTTATTGGGGGGTTGGGGGTGGGGTGCAAGAAGGGGAGCATAGACCCATGTGAAAGATTCTCAGTGAGAATGAATCGGGTGAAAGAAAACAACTACTGTAAACTTTGACTCCCTTTCCCCTAGATGAACGTTATCTTCAAAAAAGTACTGTTGGGACAAGGTGGGCCCCCTACCAGTTATAAATGGGGTTATAACCCCAATAGCCTTGTAAATGGGTAACTGGGGTGAAATTTCACCGTACTTCTTGGGATTATTTCACCCCATGTATATATATATATATATATCATAACTTGTTTGGTTTTTGGGCCCACCATGAAACACTCAAAAATGCTGCAGGTTTTCGGGAAGCATGCATCCCAGGTCAGGTTGGGTTGGGTCACCGTTGTTGCGAAAAAACGGCAGGCGATTGCAGAAGCTTCAGAGCTATGGTGTTTAGCCTTGAATGATACACAGACGAGGCCAGGTCGGTTTACCAGATCCAGTTGCCTGCACCGGATCTTCGAAGATCCATCATTTCTTCCTACAGATTTTTATATAGAAAGTCGTTGTTTTTGGAAAGATATCTTGGGGTTGATGGTTGATGGAAAAATATGCTGCAAGATTTCTGATCAAAATACGTATACTCACCAAGATTCAACGCATCAACTGATGCAGGAGTTTGACATCCAACATGTATCATCCGTTTGCAAGCCCTTAACATTTGATTTTTTTCATCCATTTCTTTGGCTTTGTACAGTGTATGCTTGATATACTTGATTATTTGTGTGTGTTGAGATAGGTTGGTTGTTGACTCCCTCATTTTTTGGCACTTGCCCCTTATTGTTGATGTTTCACCTCTCAAAACGCGGATCATGATATGTTCGCAACATTTTTGGCGGTCGGTATGATGTAAACGAAGTGATCTCAGGTGATTGAATTTCAGGCGTTTTTTGTTGGAGAAGTTACAATTGAACATGTTACACTCCCTAAAACTAACAACATAGCACCAGAAAATAGGCCGGGCCCCAAAAAGAAAGAGAACGATCGTTTTCCAACCATCTATTTTCAGGTGCGAACTCGCTGTTCGTTTCGGGGAGGGTATCATTCATTTATCAGTGGTCCATGTCTCAGTTTTGGTTGTTGACTGTAAGTCTTGAGGAAATCCATATAATTCCTCGACTTCACAATGGTACATTGAAGCACACATTTGCGGAAGCCTGCAATTTGGACATTGTGTCAACGTTAAGATTTAGCTCAGCTGCATTTAGTTTTTTTTGTTAAGAATGTTTTTAATGTTTGAGTCTCACTGCTTCATAAGATGAAGAGATGGCTGTGAGTCAAAGTTCTTAATCCCCACCATTTGATACTTTGAATACCCGAAACCCAAGCTGTTTTATTGGTTCCCTCCAGGGAACTAACATATCCCCATATATCCCCTACCAAACGCCACATGTGAGTCGATGATTTTCCCCTTTTTTCAAGGTGGGATACGTTACCCTTTCTCCCCAGAATCATTTTCCACTGAGCCGTGGAGCTATTGGGAGAATAACCATGACCCGTTTTTTTTCAGAGGAGAACCCTACCAGGAAACTAACATATCCCCCTGAAAAATGGCATATTTGAGTCGATGATGATTTTCCGAACTTCCCGTTTGGTGGGATATGTGATCATTTCCCTGGAGTTGTAGCCCCATATTTGAACCATGACCAACCATGGGGTTTCTAACTGCTCCCTGCAGGCTGGTAACAGGCAGTGGTAAGTTCCTCCATGTGTGGACCTTGGATGATGAGGCGAGGAGTGGAAAAACCCACCATGAATTCTTTGGAACCTTTCTTGGGACACTGAAAGAATTGGGATGCTTTAAACAACAGGGTTTACAAGGGTGGGCCCACCCAAAAAAAGAGTTGTAAAGGGGTTATTTCACCTCAGTTACCCATTTATATATAGAGCTTTCTTATTCCGTTCTTAGGCAAAAAAGATTGTGAAACAAGATCACCTACAAGGTGGGCCCCTACCAGTCATAAATGGTGTTACAACCCCATTTATAGGCTGTTATAACCCCAGTTACCCATGTTGTTACCCTTCCTCTTGGCAAAAGTTTCGGCCAGGCCAAGACAAGTGAATCAGGCGCCAGGGGTGGAGGGTATCCAAGCAAGTGTGGTGATGTTACTGTTGTTGTTGTTGTTGTTGTTCTTCTTCTTCTTCTTCTTCTTCTTCTTCTTGTTGTTGTTGTTGTGGTGGTGGTGGTGGTGGTGGTGGTTGTTGTTGTTGTTGTTGTTGTTGTCATTGTTGTGGTGGTTGTTGTTGTAGTGGTGGTGGTGGTTATGGTTGGAAGTTTGGGCTAGCTTCTTCAATCTGACCTTCATATTCTGTTTTTTTTTGGAATTGGAGGTCAACAATAAGCCCTGAACAGGACCCTCGTGGACACCCTTATGGTCAGAGCTATTGTCAGTGGTTGATAGTTTGACCTTTCAAGCTATTTGACCGTTGTATACCTCTCTGGGCGGTGGTTTCAAATATTTTTATTCCCAACCCCTAATCTTGAGGAAATCATCCAATTTAATTGGACTAATATTTTTCGAATGGGTTGAAACCACCAACCAGCTCTGTATGGACATTTGACGTGAGAGCAGTGTGTCCATCATGTGACTTTGTGTACTATTGTGTACTCTATCTCGACAGCAAGCATGCTGGCTTTGTACGTATGCAAGACAAAGATGCAAGATGAAGGCTATAGTCATGTCAAATCATATTTTACACAAAACTGGTCGGTTGAATCATGTAGGAGATTTACATTTCCCTCTAGTGTAGTGATTGCAATCAAAAAGGTAGAGCCCTGTGAAGGTGTTTGTATGTTTTCAACTATATATATATATACATAAATCAGATCATAATTTTGTCATCCAAAAATTGACGGGTTGTTAACTGTTCCCCATCAAATCAAGCAGCATTTCAAGTTTCATGAGATGGGACCCGGAGTTCATTATGTGTGGCTCAAATATGCTCGAACAATGACTACCTCCCGGGTACTGACCCACTTTTGAAGGACTGCTGCGAGGGCGAATTCACCTGCTGATTTTTTAAGACAATTCACATTTTTTAGTTCTACTTGCAATGTCCTTGGAATTAGTACATAACGACACATTGAGAATATATCTTATAACTTTTGATATGGCTTTATACAAATATATCTCATACCTTTTAATATTTAATTATACATACATTTGTTGAGGTAGAAGTTTGCAAAATCACCTGACCGTGGCCCTAGGCGATCTCCTCTTGGCGACGTTTCAGGGCGCAGTGCCACGGACGGCCACTCGGCCACTCAAGAAACGACCCAGCCGTTGTTGTTGTTGTTGTTGTTGTTGTTGTTGTTGTTGTTGTTGTTGTTGTGGTTGTGATTGTTTTTGCTAGTGTTCTTGTTGATGTTGTTTGCTACATGGATTTTGTTGTATGTCATTCTTATTGTTATCCGCATTGGTATGATTGTTGTTGATGTTGGTAGGGTTTGTATTTGTTTTGTCATTGATGCCGTTCGTGTTCGTGTGATTCTTAGTCTTATCGTTGTCTTGTCTTATTGTTGTTGCTGTGGTGGTGGCGGTGCTTCGTTTTCACATTGAATCATGGCTGTTGAGAGTTGTTTTTTAATGATTTCTTGGTGGCTATTACTATCAAACACGGATGTGCAAATTGTAACCCCTAGGATCCATGGGACTGGAATATTTACCTACATTCTGTTGAATTTTATGGTAAATGTAGGTAAACATACCATACATGGGTAATTTCTTCCATCGTTTGATTCCAAATAGCTTTTGTGCCAGGAAGCATATGCTTGTAATGTAGTTACTCAGTTCCCTGCCTGCCTCACCCTCACCAACCATGTGATAATCCTGGTCGCTCCAGCAGAGGTCAACCAACCCAAATGAGGTGTGGTAAAGACATACCCCCCAAAATGCCCTTAATTCAGGTTTCGAAACTTTTGGTACTTTGCCTAGGTTGTTATTTTCACCCAACTGGACTTACAAACCTTATTCTTGACATTCTCTGATTCTTGGCCGTTCCAGATCCATTCCAGAATTGAGGACAACCATCACTTTAATCTTCAACTTCTGTCCGTTGCTCTATCTACCTTCACACCTTTGAAACGGATATACATTTTCATCCCTTTCATACCTGAATATGCTGGTGTGTTGTCATTCTTTGTGATCAACGGAAAATGTATCAGATTTAGACAGTTAGATGCCCTAACATCCAGACGGATTCCACCAACCAGTCGAATGGCATGTCGAAGTTTTGAGTGAGACTGGGCTTTCATGAATCATTTCTACCCTAAGACTCCATCTCCCCCTCCTATGCAAACACCAAACCCAAAACAGGTGGTTTCGAGACCCCATGACATCCCAAAGATTCTTACCCATAGGATCCATGTATGGTATATTTACCTACATCTACCATAAAAATCAACCATTCATGTAGGTAAATATACAATCGTCCCATGGATCCGTAGGGATGTTAGGGTTTTGGGCATTTTGGGAATTTTCTCAGAGTTGACACATGACGATGACTGGAACGAAACTCTCCAAGGAAGGACAAGGTCAAGCACTCTCCTTTCACTTCGGTCACGTTGGAAACCTGGAGGTGGATCCAAGTATAGCATCCGGTAGGAAAGGCGTGACGAAAAGTTGTTGGTTTCACCTTCCTTCCGTTGGTTGGAAATCTAGATATTGATTTTCCAGAATGTTTCAGACATTTTATTTTTTCACCCCGAAGAAATCCTGAAACTTGGGGGGAAGGTGAAGCCATTGTTGATTCATATTGTTTTAATTGGGTTGAAACTATCACCTAGGTACACCTTTCCTTTCTGCCCGGCCTCTAAACCCTCAGATGGTATAGAGTTTGCAACAGGAATTCATCACACTTAGATGTTATGATGATAGTCTGGATATACATACCCTCCAGGGAACTAACATATCCCCCAAAAATGGCATTTTGAACATGATTTTCCTTTTCCCAAGGTGGGATATGTTAGTTCCCTGGAGGGTATCTACGACTCATATGACACCACCCAAAAAAATCCAAGAGAAAAAATATGCACCAAATCCATTGGCTTCAAGGCCTTTCCCGTTCCCCGAAAAAACCAACATCAAATTTTGGGCACCTGAAAATGGATGAGAAAGGAAGATTATTCCGGCTTCCTTTTGGGGCCTAGTTTACCCATTTTCATGAGTAAACTTGCTGTTTAGTTTTAGGGAGGCTATGATAAAACTCATAGGATCCATCGGACTGGCATATTTACCATATACATTTACAGTAATTTTAATGGTTTTCATGTAGATAACTATACCCTACATGGATGCTATGGGATGGGATTTCCCTGTCAGTTTGAGGGAGTGGTCCATCCCTGTGTCGCAAAACAGGTCCTCCTATGTCAAGGTTCAGGACGCAGTCTCGAGGTGCCCAGGGAACGGGATGTGTTGGAAAGGTTGCGGATAAATTGTACGTGTTTTTTTGAAAAGTGTTGGATTACAACTAGCAAGATACATACATTTTATATCAGTTTATAATACATAAATTATAATGTATTGTCAGTATATCAAAGATTGATGCTGATGATGGTCCTCATCGTCATCATCATCATGATCATGATGGCAACCGCATTGATTCCATGTTCACCTTCATTTCATTACAACCGATTTTGTAACCAACGGTTTTTAACTTCGGCTTTCCTTCAACCGGAGCCGCGTCGTGGCCTTCAACGGTGCCCAGATCTTCCGCGTCTTCAGCGATGCGGAGGTCTTAAAGCGTCGTAAGCGGCGCCAGCGCCGTGCCAAGGCGAAGTTGAGGAAGTGCCTCGGTGGGTCATGTCTTCGTTGATCTGGAGGGGGAAGTCTGGAGAACTGAGGGGATGATTGATTAATTAATATTGATGATCAGGATGATTGATTGTTGATGTTGATGATGATGATGATGACGACGATGACGACGATGACGACGATGGCGACGATGACGACGATGACGACGATGACGACGATGACGACGATGACGACGATGACGACGATGATGACGATGATGATGATCATGATGATGATAGATGATAGACGATGCTAGATGATGATCTCAGGTTTGTTGTGCAATCAGTGGTTACACAAGTAGGTTTGAAATTGGTGAGTATGGCATTTTTGGTGTCTTAGCTGTTGTGTAATGTGGGGATAGATGGGGGTGAGTAATTTTGAGTTAGTACATGGTGATCATCCATCCTTAGTGCAGTAAGTCCACTAAACTGGCATCACCAATTACAAGTGGGATGCGGATGCTCACCCGCAAACGTCGGATTCTCACCCTGTGATGTATTAGATTATGACAGTTGCCGCAGATCACCAGGTGATCTCAACCTCAAGATACAGTAACCCATTTAAGTAAGTTTTTCATGATCTATGTTGCATCCACCTCCCACCCAGTAACAGTCACCACCAGGATTATTGATTATTGCATTCCTAGTAGGGAATTCTGCCAAACTAAACCTTGAAATGTTGCTACTGACGCCGCTTTTAGCGGCTTGACCAAGGAAAGGGGATGAGGCTGAGGCAGAGGCAGAGGCCGAGATGAAATGATGAAACGACACTGGGAACAACAACAACAACAACAACAACGACAACAACAACATCATCATCATCATCATCATCATCATCATCATTCTAGAGATGCCAAATGGGTGTTGATCAATCCCAAAATATTCGTATGATTTGCATTTCCAACGAGAAGAAACCTACAACACATTCAAGATCTCCACACAATCTCAACCAACATACTGTTGATGGACAAAATCCTGCACCACCTGGGATGGTTAAAAACCCTATAAATGATGGGACAATCATCATCCTTGGTGGTGCAGGATTTTGTCCATCAACAGTATGAACCTTCATCACAGATCCATTGTTTTTGTTAAAAGTGCCAGGCCGACCAAGCCGATGATGCCGATGGTGATGCAGAAGCCCATGCTGCAGATGTTCCTGGGATGACTTCGAAAAAGTGCTTGGGGTAATATTTGGGTACTATTAATCCCATAAGATTCATGGGACTGCTATAGTTACCTACATTTAGTTTGATGTTTTTATGGCTATTAATAGAAGACCCATCTTCAAATGTTTTTTTTCCGTTGTCATGTTAATTTTCGGGGGTTGTATGGCTCTAAATATCGAGTTTTAACACGGTTTTGTTCTAAACAACTTTCATAACATTTCACCTTTTAGATATGAAAGGAGAGCCCCCAAAAGTTTAGAGCATTGATTTTCCAAATTTGCTTGAGTCAATAGTAAGTTGGTGGCTTGGGCTTAATAGTTGAAGCATCCCTGGTCAAATTATAGCGAACTCACGCGACCTGGGCCTCCAAAAAGGTAGTTGAGGAAGGTAAATCCTCTCATTTTCAGGGAATCTTAGTTAGTGAAATGTTATAATTTGGCCAGATAATCTGATTACAAGTACATACACTTCCTGTTTGATTGGCATTTCGTTTGGCCGCTCACCATCAAGCGGCGAAGAAACATGAAGTAGAACTAGTGATGAACCTTCCACAGAAACGCGACCTAAAGACCCAAAGCAACAACAACAACAACAACAACAACAACAACAACAACAACAACAACAACAACAACAACAACAACAACAACAACAACAACAACAACAACAACAACAACAACAACCAACTACCACCGAAAAACACCCTCAGGAGATCTCACACTTACAAACTCATCGCTGCGGTGCCAAGGTTGGATGGTAGAGGTGGTTCTCATGTCCGGCCAAATTTCTATCATTGTTTTAGGCAGTAGAGTAGACCCAAAATGATTATCATATTTTTTAGGTTGGTCATTTGGTGAATTTAAAAATGATAACCATTATTTAGATATATGCATAGGTTGGGTGTATCCTCGTGCCAGGATGAAATTATGTTGAATCATAATCATAATCTCATGTTGGATTCATTGCATCTTCAGTCTGGGATACAACTAAAGTATGTCATGCATTGGCAATCCATTCGTGTTAATCTAAGATCCCACCCACATACCCCTGGAAGATACCCCGGATGTTTCACCAACAGTTTAAAGGAATTCCTTTCTTTGTGGGGCTTTTGGGGAAGTTTGGGGTATCTTCCCAGGGTATGTCGTGCATTGGCAATCCATTTATATTAAGTGTGTTTTTTGGTTGGTGAAAAGAGGAGGGATTTTTTTTGCGTATAAATTTTCGGGAAACGCCTGGAGGAGATGGATTTTGCAAGGCCCTAGGGGATATGGGCGTTTCCAAAAATAGGGGTGTTTCCCCCAAAATGGATGGTGAAAATAATGGAAAACCCTATTAAAATGGATGATTTGGGGGTACCATTATTTTCGGAAACATCCATATGGCTAAAAAAGAAACAACATCAAAATAAACACACCAAGTATGTCATAGAGTCTACAACCACACCATTGAGGCTGATCCTGAAAATATACCAAAAGAAAGCAGAAGACAATTTTCAGAATTCATGTTTGACATTTGGCAAACTTCCTCCACCAAAAGACCTTGGTATAAAAAAAACCGAATCCAACTGTTTGGGCTATATGTTTTTCAGGGTTTCACCAGGCAGCCGCCTTAAGAGTTGCCACGGTTCCAGGCATTGTCATTGGCTTGGAATGATAAGACAAGTACGGCATTGCTGGGTCTCACCAACAACCTCATGGAATCTGTGAGATGCTTGTCCAAACAAAGAGAGTACAACATAACCATGAACAGAAAAAAACGTCACAATAGGGTTTTTGAAGCAGTGATAAAGGATATCTATTAACACCGTACCCTCCCAAACAAATGAACCGTCGGTTGATCGTTATTGTTTTTTTGTTCAAACGGCCAGATTTCAAGTGTTTTTTGGTGATTTCAGAAATGAAAACGATCTTTCATTTATAAAGGATCTCGGTTTGTGGGTTTTTGGAAATTGGATGTCCCAGGAAGCTAGTAAAAGGTTAGGATCAGTGGGTTATAACTGATAACCCTAATATATTCCATTTAGAAGTAGGTGAAATAGCCCATTTACATAGGACATCCAAACAGTTTTTATTTTTGTGGGGAGTGATGGAATGTGTAGAGTTTTCCATGGCATGGATATTAGGGTATGTGCTCACATTGTGCTCACAATAATGGAGTACATTGCCAAGCTCAAGTGCTTGGAAAGCTAGCTTAAAAACCAGGTTTTTCACCATGACCTACTGTATATTCTTGAAATTTGATGAAATTTGTGTAAGCAAGTTTCCTCACATTCTGGAAATTAGATGAATTATGCAGTTTTGACCTTACACCAAGAACGATGTCAAGACCTGATATAGCCACCAGGAAGGTTTGAAGTGTTCAATAGGTCAAAGCAGCACGTCATCAGAGCACAAGTCTGGGATTCGGGAGAAGTCGAAAGTTTCCCACACTGTTTTACCTTGTATGTTTGTAAACAAGCAAAGTTGGCTGGAAATTCTAGGAGGACTCCTAGATGTATTTCCTATTGGAAAAGGGGGTGGTTCTGTTGCCATCTTAGTTTACAGCAAAAACACCCAAATTTCTGATTTTAGATACCCCCCTGGGAACTGACATATCTGGAGGGTATACTTTTCGATTCCTGCCATGCACTGCTGTTTTCTTCCGCAAACATGTGAGCTATCGGCTGTTGGATTTGTTTCCGCAAAAATATCCACCTTTCATCAGCGGTTTCTTGGACCCGCCAGCTCAGGAATCACTGCTACCGAGGACGGAGAGAATAATTTTTTGGAGATGTACTGTTTGCAACTTTTGTGTTGAAGCCATCATCGCAAGTTGTTTAAAAGGAAATAAAATGAAATAAATGTGGAAAGGATGTGACACAAAGGGCTAACATGTTTGTGATCACTTTAAGATGTAAACACTTTTTCCAAATTGTTGCTTAAAATGTCCCATTGGGGATAGGAAATCATGCATTTGTTCCTCAACATTTTTTTGACATTGAAAGGAATCACTGGTTCATATCGAAATCAATTGGAAAGAGATTCCTCGCAGATTATCTTCCCACATTGTTCCCAAACTGGGCCTTAAGGGCTAACGTATACCATCTCACACTTTGAAAACATCACCTGTTAAGGGGACGTATATACTGTTTTTTACGGGACCAAATTTTTGCATTTTTTTTTCCACAACTCCACGTTGTTGGATATGTTTGGCATCCACAAAGTCGCCAACAAGGATGCTAAAAGAATCTGGTAATAGGTACAAAAGGTCGATCATTTCAAGCTCATCAGTAGAAGGAACCGTTTTGACCACGGCAGAATCCTCCGAATTTGCCATGATGAGTGCAATGTTCAAAGATCCAAGTCTGATTCAAGTGAGCATTGATCAAAAAAAACAAACAAAACAACTGCAAGCAATAGTAGGATATCATTGGTTCTTTCGTGTTTTTCTTGTTTGGCTCAAGAGTCATTTAAGTACACCCGGGAAGATTAACATGGAACCTATAAGTCACATATTTGGAAAGGAATATCATCTTCCCAACCTCCATGATTATGTTCCATGTTAATCTTCCAGGGTGTAAGGACTTTTTTTTGGTTGGCTTTTTTCCAGTGTTAGATGGAAAACAGGAGGGCCAGATTCATGTGGAGGCTTCTCCAACTTTAGAGTGCCTTGGATGGCAACTCCAGCTGCACAACTTTTGAGTTTCTCTAGGTGGTGGCAACTCAAATATGTTTGGAATTTTCACCCCTTGGGCCTTGGGGAAATGATCCCAATTTAATTTGATGTTTGCATATTTTTTCAGATGGGTGGTGTGAAACCACCAACTAGTTTTGCGTTTCGGAAGTAAGAACTCTTATGCACAAACTGGACGTCCTTTATGATTGTATCAGTATCATGGGGAACAGACACATTGTTTCAACAACTTGGTGTTTTGTTTGCAGTGAAGGCGTATATACATATGATGTGGAAACATAAAAGATTATATAGTAATATATAGAAGGATATAATGATATGATATGATGTGATATGATATGATACAATGATATGATATGATATGATATGATATGATCTAATATGACATCGTCTTATATAATATAATACAGTAGGAATCTAATACATAAGATATATCAAAACAATGATATCTATATATACCTGGAACCCCAAATGTCCCTTGTTTTGATTGGAATTTCGACCTTTTTCAACCGAGGTTGGCGGGCCACCGTACCGGCGTGCGTTGGTTGGCGGTGGCCATGGATGATTCCATGTTTTTTGGACAAAGAAACGCAGCGGGGGGAAAAAAAAAACACCAGACATGTTTGGGGGGTTACTCTCCAGGGAATTAACATATCCCCCGTGATAAGTATTGATAAGGCATATTTGAAGATGATTTTCCGAACTTCCCCAGGTGGGATATGTTAATTTCCTGGCGGGTATGCTGCTCTGTGATATTGGGTGAGCGATTTGGATCCAGGGATGATTTTTGTATGTTCCGATCCTAACCCAGAATCCTCAAAATCACAGGGTAGGATGGGTCATGTATACATATCTATACCCCGGAAGTCAAGCCCACCATTAAAGGTTTTTATGTGTTTGGTCCTCTGAAATTGTTGATCATTATCAATCACTTACTAAATCAATGCCGTCTTTCTGGTTCAAAAACCATTCAAATAATACACTGCCTGAAACCAAATAGCACCTGAAAATAGGCCGTCCTAAAAGGAAACTAGTATTCCAACCATCCATTTTTAGGTGCGAACTGTTAGTTTCAGGGAGGGTAGTCGACTTGGACTTCCAGGGTACAGATACTGCGGGATGGTGAAGTCGCGTGACCCTAAGCTTTCAGCCCCAAACTGACGAACGGAACGGATCTAATGTCGCATCAAACCCATGATGGATCCATGGGACTGGTCTATTTACCTACATTTACCATAAAAATCAACTATAACTAAATGTAGATAAATATACCATACATGGATCCTATAGGAACGGGGGAAACATCTTCTATTACTGTTATTTGGGTAGCCATAGTCAAGTCTAGTTTTTTGATGATCCCGGAACCCGTTTTTTTTGACCTTCACTATCAACTGGTTTTCCAGTGTTTAAGCATGGCCTAAGACATACAGAAATTGGGAGGTACCTTTTTGATAGACTTAATCCCACATTTTTTAGACTAAAGCCAAAAAGTATATATGTTTATCAGTATTATGCAGAGTAATATTAGTGTTCCAGCTCCAGGCCAATTTGGAAAGGTCACGGGTCGATTTGGAAATCCCATTTTGAGGCCCCAAATGTTGAACCAAATCATTGCGACCGATCGATCTCACGGAGTTTCAGATTTTTCTTCACTGCCTCGATTCGAACGACATCGGTGTTTTGTGGGTTCCCCCCACGAAGATGACCTGCTTGGAAAGGTAATTTTTTAGCGAAATATATGGTACCCCTCTAGTAAGGGAAGGATCACATGGGACCCACCATTTTCACGGGAAGTGAACGGGTTCAATCATCAAAATTTTAAAAGTACCGAAACGGGATAGGATATGTTAGTTACCAGGAGGATATATTTGCCTACATGATTCAAGATTAAAACCACATTCATGTATAAAAGAACAAACCATATGCAGATCCTGTCCAATTTTGGAGGGGTCCCCTTACCCATACGATCCATGTATGGTATATTTACCTACTTTTGGTGGATTTTTATGTAGGTAAATATACCACACATTGGATGCTATGGGTTATTTCACTTCAACATACTTGGCACCGGAGATGCCAGGCAGATCTATTTTTTTACATGTCAAAAGTTCCATTTTTACAGTTTTTTCATAAAACCCAAGAAAACCCAAGAATTTGGTGGTTTATTTTTTTCATATTCCCCTGAAAACCAAACAATTGGTGGTTTGAAGATGTTTGAAGATGTTTCTCCTTTTCAATTGGGAGATTGTTAGGTTCCATTTTAATTTTCAGGGGGTGTATCCATACTCTAACACTGAATAGGGCGTGTAGTGTATGTATACTGTATACTGTACCTATACATTTACCCACTCGAACTACCTGGGTTTGTAGGTAACTCCATCCTTGAGTTCTTGAGGATACACCTTACGTGCTGCCGATTTGAACCTAAAGATTTGCAACTCTACAGGAAACTCTCACACATCATTGCGTTAGATTCACTGGACGACAATTTCAACCTGTTGGTTTGTCTAGTATGAAGGCAAAAAGATACTCATTGTGTAGGTGGTGGTTTCAAATATTTTTTTATGTTCATCCCTATTTGGGGAAATGATCCAATTTGACTAATATTTTTCAAGTGGGTTGCAACCACCAACCAGAAATGATTTATGACCCATTCAGATTTCCGGGCCCAGCTGATTGCTGTTGTCGTTGTGTGTTGTTACAAGTTGGGAACACCTCGTAGGCATTGATTCATCCTTTCGCGCTCACCTTGAAGGTTCATGTCCCTGAGCTCGGAATCAGTCAAGATCTGGAGTGCCTCTACTGGCCGTTGTGTACGCACCATGCCGCACCTCGGCCCTGGCGATGATGAGATGTTGACAAGTTGTAGTTGAGAGTAGATATCTACCAACACCTTCCAAGTTCAAGGGGTGCCAAATAAGCCCTAAGGGATGGTTAATTGGCACCCTTTTAGGAACCATTTGGCACCCGAAATGGAAGGTCTAGGTAGGTGATGGTTTTTCGAAGATTTATCTTGTTTCACCCGGATGCATGGGGAGATGATCCCCAATTTGACGTTTGCATATTGTTTTCAGATGGGTTGGTTCAACCAGATATTCATTGAATATAGTGAATGTTCAAAGTAGTTAGAGATGCTTGGGCCACAAAGTGGGTGAGAATTTACATTGAATAGCAGAACTTTGTTCCAAGAAGCCTACATTATTGGGTGAACCAGGCCATTCGGTTTTTAACTGTAGTGCATGCGACTTGACAAGACTCGAATACACCTATGGGGAACTTATACGTATACCCAACATTTCAGGTTTAGGACTGGAGGAATTCTTCACTTGTTCACCGAAGTCGTGTCAACCAGCATTTTTTGAAATGCTCCCAAAACCTTTTGGATGATGAGTCATGAGTCGTTCATTTTAAACAACATCCAAAGGACAAAAATAGAGGCCAAGAACTTCACCACTGAAAGGCCATTGGACAAAAAATCCGCCAATCCACCTGGCCTATCCGGGTCGGATGGCGTTGGGTCGCATGAGGTCCGGCTATGGCCTGTGTGGCTTTTTCTTGGCCGGTAACGAGCATGTATTGATTGGTACCAAGGTGGGAAAGACGAAGATGCAGTCATTTTTTGGTACCCATAGGATTCTTGTATGGTTTCTTTACCTACATTTACCATGAAAATCAAATAAATGTAGGCAAATATACCAGTCTCATGGATTCGTCATGGGGTATCGATATTAGCTGAGGGTCTTGGGTGGTGTTTTTGTGGTGGGAGTGTGCCTTGGGTGAAGATAAAAGTGCCAATGACGATTCTGAGATGTTTGTTTTAGATCGGGTTTTAAGTGTTTGCCTATTCCCATGCATATTCCCTTCCAAAAAAGCCAGGAGGGAAAGCTGGAGTTGTACAACATTCAGATTGGAGAGCCTTTTGAATTGAAATTCCGCTGTGGATGGCGGCATCAATTGGTTGGCGTTTGGTGATTGTGGGCTTGGTTTCGGAAGAGAACGCAAAGTGCAAAAAAAGAGGATGTACAAAGAATAGTTTCAGCAATCAAAGTGAAACCACCTTGGAGAGAGCTGTGTTTTGTGTTTGCAAACCCTGACATGCTCCATCCATGTGGGGGTGAAGTTACTACTAAATAAATGTTTGGCTTATTTGTATGGGTACATATGTAGGTCACATCAGACCAGGAGAGAGAATAAGGGAATCAAAGGAAATGATTGATGAATCCTTGGAGAAGGCACCTTTTTACTTGCAGGTGGTTCCAATAGGGTGGAGGCTGCGCTTGTGTTGAAAAGTCGAAAGTTCGGCAAATTTGTATGTAGCCCGCAGCCCAAACGATCGTAAATCACGGTGGCCACACAAGAAACACATGTGAGAAAAGGATAGGAAAGGTCAATTAAAGCGAATTGTTTTGAAATCAAAGGGCATCAATAGGCGCTCCAAATCAGTTTGTTTTAATGTAGGGACTCTGCCAAACTGTATAAGACAGCACAGGGCCTTCACCTAAAATGGAGAAGTTGCAAAACAAGTGGTTGAGGTTATATAGGGGGTTAGAGTACCTGTATGATAGGTTGTTTTTGTTGGATGATTTATCAACTATCAGCTGCAACTGCCAAACTCGTAGAATGACATGGGGAAAAAGGGCGGTTCCAATATGTTTTCGGTTTTTGACTCCTTATTTGAGGAAGGTTTCCAAATTTAACCAATATTTTTCAGATGGCTCAATCAACCACCAACTCTGTTTCTGAGGGTTAAACGGCTCCATACTCTTGATGGAAGAAATCCTACACTGTCCTACACCACTTGGGATGTATAAAACCCTTGTAAATCATGGGAGAAAGTACCATACCAACCTCAACTTGTTGAAACCCGCAGGATTTCAGCCATCAACTATGTATGGATGGCAAGTCTTTTAGCAGATTTTTGGGGTTCTCCCAACTTTGAGGCTTGTGCAGAGTTTAGATGCCCACAGTGGGGCAGTGTATGGCTTAGCGCAACGGCCTGATCAGAAAGGCGGGGGTTTCCAAAAAAAGTTGACGCCAAGATGGCGAAACTTCAAACACATAGGATCCATGGCACTGGTATATTTACCTACATGGATAGGTGATTTTTGTGGTAAATGGAGGCAAATATACCAGTCGTGACCTTTTTAATGGGTCTTTTAAGTGACCAAGCTTCAGGGGGCGAAGTGGCGGGGGATGTTGACCTCCCATTTGAAAAGATCAAATAAAGATTTTTGGATGGAAGAAGTTGGTAGGTGGCGAAGATTCAAATGTTTTTCCTTAATTTTCACCCCGGATCCCTGAGGAAATGATCCAATTTGACAAGCATATTTTTTGAAATGGGTTGGTTCAACCACCAACTAGTTCGGGCAGTGAAGGGAATCTATATCCCATGCCATCCACTGTATGGTAATTTTCAGGGAACGATCACATATCCCACCAAACGGGAAAAGGAAAATCATCGAGCCAAAAGTGCCTTGGGAGGGGATATGTTAGCTCCTTGGATGCTATATTTACCTACATTTGCCAGAATTAAAAACCAGTTAATTGCAGGTACATATACCATACATGGATCCTATGGGCCTATGGGTATTATCATGGGAATCCACCCCCCCCCCCTCCCCAGAAAATAAGGCTTTATTAGGGGATTATTTCAGGGACACTCATGGTTAATAGATTAACCCCTTAATAGTTTCCTTATAGTAGGGGATAAACTCATCAAGTCAATAGTATGGTTTTATATACCCATTATAGGGATTCCCGTCATTAAAGGTGGGATTACCATCTCATACATGGATCCTATGGGAAAAACGTGTTTCCACCCTTTTTTTTAGACCCCGAAACTCCTTTCTTCAAAAAATGGGAGGATTTTTCCCTCCCGGCCCCAGATATCCGATGATCCACACCCAACATAGTGGAAGGGTCCTACGGAAGGCTGTGTGAGCTGCTCTGCCGATCGGACGTTGCGCTTCTATGACTTTGAATTTACGAAGGCGGGAGAGATGGGAAGATGGGACAGTTTTGGGTGAATGAAAAGTTCAACACGGAAACTGCAAGAAAAAAAGATGTTGGCAAGAATTTAGCTTACACTCTGGTAAACTAATCTATAGCAAAGGAAAACGGACCCTTTGAAGATGTTTTTTCTAAATGAAAATTGGATATTCCATGTTTATGTTAGTTTGCTAGGTTGTAATAAGATTGTTTGCAAGCATTCCAGTAATTAATGAAATTATCATGAGTTATCTCAGAGGTGCGAATAGACAGACAAAAGACTAGTCGGTGCATGTTGTGATCATTGAGTGATACTGTTGATGGTTCAGAAATCCGAAGATCACCAGTTGAGGTTGGTAGAAAACTCCCATGATTTACAGGGGGTCTGACAGATCTCACGTGATGCGGGGGTTCAGCCAACAGTATCCTTCCCTTGGATTCATGTCGATTTATAAGAAAATTGATAAAACAAACGATTCGTTTTGTTCAAATTAATTGTTGGATCATAATTAATCGAATCATAACCACAGGTTTTTTTTCCTTTTTTTTGGGGGGTGGGATTGATTTTATTCATCACTTTTTTGCCATTGCTACACTAGGTGGTTTGAAAGATGTTTTGTCTTTACCCCGGATCCTTTGGGAAATGATCCAAGTTGACCAACTATAATATATTTCCAATGGGTGGTTCACCCACCAAGTAGTATAGGCCAGGTGATGGTTTCAAATATTTTTTTCATGTTCACCCTCTATTTAGGGAAGATTTCCATTTTGACAAAGATTTTTCAAATGGGTTGGAACATTTGAAACCACCAACTAGATAGGTATGTTTCAGTTTATCCCTTAGGGTCTGAAGCTGCTTCGATTGCCAGGGTTCAGATGCTACGGTGACCTTGCGAGAACAAACAGTGGCTGGTGTTGCATGAAATTGGAAAGTGGGGAATAAAATAACAACGGAAATCCGGCGTTTTTTTTGAGTCAATTATAGGGGATGCAGTATATCCCATGTGATTTTGAGGTTGAAATAGCAAGCTCTTGTAAGGAGACCATTGTAGTAATTAACATCAGTATAAAACAGATAGGATAGAGGTTTTTTTGGGGGTTCTATATGGGGGGTTCCTAAAATGGTGGTACCCCCAAAACACCCCAAAATGATCATTTTTAGTAGGAAAACCCATGGTTGTTGGGCACCACCATTTTAGGAAACACCCCTGTGTTGGATCTACCCATTCCACCCAGAACTTCAGGAAGGCAAATAAAGGTTTAGCTTTGGATTTCTGAGCCTAAACGTGCGACATAATTATACAGAATCCTGGTTGGTGACTGTTACTCTGTGGGGGGTTAGATGCCATGTATGTGGTGTTTATAACAAGCCATTATTATGAGGGGACATTTTTCATGGCTCACTTGGTCAAATGGAAGACAAAATGGTCACCAAATCTCCTATAAGCCTGATAGGCTATAGGTGCTGGGTTTTGACACATTTTTGCTGTCCGCTGTTTTTTCCTCTACTTACCGAAGATTTCCATTTTGACTTACATATATTTTTGTTTAAATCGGTTGACACCAGCAGATACCACCAGTCACCAGCATAATTGGCTTTGAAGTTACGAGAAAGACATGACAAATTGAGGACAAAAATGCTGGCCAACTTCCTTATGCATGTTTGTTAAATTGTGACTCCACAACATCCATAAGACTGATACATTTACCTACATTGATCCAATAAAAATCAACTATGCCATGTAGGTAAATATACTGTAGATGGATGGTATGCAGACCTCACCTGACATCATCAAGGTTCGGTCTCGTTTTTTTTTGCAGTTTAGGATTCAACAAAAAATCCTGGACCAAAAATGCCAGGCCCAGACCATGCATAGATAGCTGTGTGAATTTCCCAGACCATGCTGCCAATTCGCTGGGCGAGGATCGTTCCACCGAACTTCCCGATGAACTTTTAGCAGTTTGCTATTCTGCCAACAGCCACTGCACGAAACGCGGTGATGGTGGGTGAAATTCTTGGGGAAGTTGTGTTTCACTCGAGTTTTGTCAAAAAATGAAATTGCAACACTTTTTGGCCACCAGGCTGTTTTTTTTTTCTAAGAAATTATTCGAACTTAGATACGTATAATTAGAGGATTTCTCTGGGTTTTTGTTTCGTTGGTGATGATTGGGAAGCCGAAAGTTGCCTTCGAAAAATGGTACACCATGTTTTCTAGGTCTAAAAGAGAATCCCTTTCCATGTGAAGGTGCCGGGGGGCGTATCATGTTGGTTAAAGGTACGTTTATAAGTTCAAAAACCGGCCACTGGAAAGATGTGTTGAAGAAGATTCTAGATGTTCTTGTATGATTGGAGGTCGCTTCGAATTGTTTTTAATGCCATTAAGATGAAGATAGATGAAGACATAATCATTTGAAGGCTGAAACATCTTGAACCAAAAAAAGTTTCAGATTCAATGAGCCATGTTCCATTGAACAAATGAACAAGCTGCCATGTAGGAAGGGGGTATTTGGGTATCCTCAGATAACCAAAGACCCAAAAGCAAAGTCACATCACTTTGAGTGTTTTGTTGTCATCGTTTATGGATTCATTGTTTATGGTTCCATTGGTCACAATTTTGAGATTATTTGAGTAGCTTCAATAAACAACACAAATTCAAAACACGTTGATGATCCTGATGGGGAGTGATGGAAATGTACCTTTTCCCCAGAGGAAAAACCAGGCGAAAGCTTTTGTCCAAGCGCCACATTTTTGTTGATTGGAACAACTCTCAATGCATTGAGGTAAATATATAAATGTGGCCTTGTTAAATCACACAGTGGTGGTGCTTTTTGAAGATTCGCTGCTTGGCCTCTCAAAATATCGAGGAGAGTCATGACGACTCATGATATGATGTCTCTCAGGAAGTCACGAATGCTTCAGTAATACCAAATATGAAGGAATCCTGAGCCTTACTTGTGGCTATTTTTGGGTGGGTTTCCCCTGTAAGCCTTACATACAGCTTTTCTACTTGTAGGTGAGTACCTCGATTTTGGATACCTGATGTTTTTGCTGACATAGTGTATGGTTTCTCTAACATGTAAACTGAACTCGCAAGTTATCAATATTTGAGTATCAGTATCGACATATCAATATTTGAGTTTCCCATACAGCATAGAGGCATGTCAATGCCACAAATCATGTCTTTCGTTTTGTTTGATAAGTTTTGCACCTTGGGGGGGTTGCCAAGCCCTTGCAATAGTAGGCATATGATCCGTTCATTCTTGTGAAGGGAGCTCTATGAAACTTCACGGAATCCAACGTCCTGGGGTGTTTAGGCGTTGCCGGCGGCATTCCTTGACCCATATCCATGGGACGAACAGAATATTTACCTATCCATGGATAGTTGATCTTTATGGTAAATGTTGGTTTGCATATACCATGCATGGATCTGGGTAATGACGACCCCGTGATTTGTCATGTCAAACGGCTCTTGGCATTGAAACGGGAGGATATTTTCTGTAGATTTTGTCAACCCGCCAAGGTCATGCTGAATGTGATTTAGTAAGGGAAGTCTTCCAAAATATGGCCTTAATTTGGGGGCCTGCGAACAAAGGTAAAAGTTGCCTTAATGTGGCTTGGTGAATTATTATGATTTAACATGATTTAACCTAGATAGTATCAGGAATTTATCAGAGACAATGTTGAAATGATACCGCTTGATTTCACCACCACTCAGCCAAAATGCCCATTTGACAAAGATTCATAGGGGTTTTGAATGTATAAATTTAGTGAATATAGTAAAAAAATAAAGAGAAATAGACACTGAACAAACGTGTTGTGCTGCCACTTGTGTATTCTTATACGCTGTAGAGGATGTAATGACGAGATAAAAAAAATGCAATCAGTCGAGCGGTGGTTCTGATGGCACAACCATCCAAATGGTATGATTTTTGCCTACTTGCACAGTTGGTTGTTATGATGTGTTTGAAGGTGCAAAGACCAGCTACATGTACTGTTTGAAATTGTTTGGCCAACATAATAATACGTATATAACTATTGATTATGTTGTTTATAGATTAGACATATGAGATTTTCTGCATGTCGAAATGTACACCCCGCAAATATACTTTCTTTCTATGAATCTATCAAGCATTCATCTCCCAAAAAACACCACCTGTTCCAACAAAATGGACACTAATCCCTAAGAGTCCAGGCCCCACCCTAGAGCAGGATTGATGGTCTTAATCCCATCCCCAGAATAGGATTGTACGGGAAATCCCTTAGGACATACAAACAGATCCTTAGGGAATCATCCTTTTTGGAGGTTTTTTTTGGTGCAGACAACTAAGGTTGAAATTTTATCTCTCCCTCTACGGTCATCGATTGCCAGTGATGACCTTGGACGTCTCGGATGATTCTCAGATGATTGCTTCGGGCTCGGCGGATAAGAACGTGAGACTGTGGAGCACCCAGTTCGGAAACTGCTTGCGATCTTTGAAGGCACATAACGAGTCGGTGATGCAGGCCCGGAAACCGGAAGGGGATGGGAAACCTTTTGAGGGTTCTAAGGGGTGGGAAGCTGAAAATAGTGTGAGGTGGTGAAATAGATGGAGAATTGATTTATATTAGAATTTAAGCTAAGAAAGGGGGAGGAGGGTCCGAAAATTTCAACTTCTTTCCCAGGTGGCTCCTAGTTGAAACTTTGCGAGTCACAGGTTGAACTGCGGAGAAAAACCCTGATTCGATCCGGTTTAACCGGGGTCCCGTTTCCATTGGCTGAAGTTGCTTAATGCTTCAGATAAAGTATGTAAGGGAGTTTCATGGAGTTTTAAAGATTTTTTAGGAAGTCCTCACAGATGTTGGAAAGTGTCCGCCATGTTTTTTGTTCAAAAGGTAGTACGTTTCTTAGCTGCACATAGGGTTACAAGCTTCCTATGTGCAGTTGAGGTTTCGTTCGGAGGTTTTTTTGGGTCGGTGAAATTAAATGGGATCAGCACCAAACCCTTTCATCCCAGTGGATGGTTCAGTGGCGAGTAGAACCATGGTGATCGTTGTCATCCCCTATTCCTGGCAGATGTGGGACCCCTTCCAAATAGTTTTTTTTTATGGCTTATAAATGTGGGTGATTGTAACTACTTCCTAACTGGGATGATCCTCCAAGTAGTAGGGTTTCGAAGGACTCCCGTTTTTTCAGGTTCGCTTCTTACCTGGTACTCACTACCTGGCAACGGCTGGCCGTGATCACATGTTCCTTGGGGCTGGCATGATGGTGTTTGGTTTATTTTTTGGGGGGGTTGAGGGGGCCGGGATGGTTAAATTTGCTGTTGTTGATTCTTTTTATAAAAAGTAAATGCTTATACAGGGAATTTGGAAGGTGTGTTTAAGTGATCCTACATATAGGTCTTTATTGAGGATTTGCTGAAAAGTTTATGTCATTTAATTTAATTCCAAGATTTATTACATTGAGATGTGGGTGGCCTAGTTGCTAACAGCCCTAGATCCTCCTGATTTGTTTCATACAACAATTTCATCTATACACATACATCTAACCCCCATGGCAAATCCCAAACCAACATCCCCCGATGAAAAGCCACCACAACTCTCCTGTAATACTGTTGATGGTTCAGAAATCCCAAACAACCACCGTTTGGATGTGTAAAACCCTGTGACTAACGGGATATTTACATGGTAGTATCACCAGTTGATATGGAAAATCCTTCATTGTTCATAGGGTTTCCATGTTTTGTTCCAGGTGGTTGGGAATGGGACTTCTGATCCATCAATGCCTTGGGTCCCAGGTTGAAGCTCTGGGATTGCGACACTTACGAACTGATTACTAGTCTTACTGGGCATGCCTGCGAGATCCTTGCAATGGCACTGTCACAGGAGCCGATTGGGAAAGAGGTGGCAGAAAAAAAATCCTAAGAGGTTTTGATGAAAGAAAGTGAAAGGTTGATGAAAGATGATGATTGCATGTATATATGAGCTGCAGGCAAAAAGGTTCAGCTCTTCGTTTTTATGTGGGGTGGACTTTCTACTCATTGTTTGATCAAAGCCCTGTAAAGCGAAGCCGGAACACCAAAAGCGAAGCCATATGCCATATATACATCCGTATGCCATGTTTTCACATAATGAAAAGGACTTCAGGAACAGGAAAGTCCAGAGTTCATAAGCAGGCCAAAAGCGAAGCCTAAGCGAAACCAAAAGCGAAGCCTAGTTCAAAAGAAAATGTCCTTTTACAAGACCTGGCCCACGCCATGCCTGCTTTGAACAAAGTATGAAAGAATTATCTACATCATACGAAGATTGAAAATAAATGAAATTACAATAGTGTTTCANGAACAAAGTATGAAAGAATTATCTACATCATACGAAGATTGAAAATAAATGAAATTACAATAGTGTTTCAAAAACAAATTTACGGTATATGTTGTAATATACAATTTAGTTTCGGTAATATTTGTTAAGAATTACAAAAGAATTACCATTCTGATGAACCTAATGTGAAAAGATGTGCATTCCTGCTTTGAAAAATCCGAATTTAGGATTTCTGTGAATGTCTTCATTTCCTATGGAGACTGTACAACTATGATAGACAAAATGACCCAAAGCTTTGCAAAGCGAAGCCGGAACACCAAAAGCGAAGCCTCCAACGATAGTCCACTTTCAGGCCTTTTCATTTTGCCGATCGCTCATATCTATATACACAGAATATTGATGTTTATCTATATACCGGAATTATGATAATATGATGATTGAACTGATTCAATCCAAAGAATATTGGAAGACATATGTTGTAGCATAGCAAATATGAGGATACTGATTCAAATTATCAAGAAGCAGAGTTTTTTGGAAAGAGTCAAGACTGATGAGACGTAGCAGAGAATGAAGAGATCTATATTCATGAAAGACCAGTTCTTTTGATTCCTTTGCAAATCTTTGCATGAGCAACCAACAGAGCTGCAGGGCCGGGCCCTACAGACATACAAAAAAATCCTGAACACATCCGTTGGGTCTACTTTTGGGCGTCTAAAACGCCTTAGGTTGCAAGATGTGTGATGTATATAGCGGGGGTTATCTCCCAAATTTATGGGCAGTTTGCAAGCAATGAGGTTTACAGGCCACCCAGGTGGTAAATGATATTATATAAATGTGTATAGGTAAATAAATTTCATTCATACAAAGACTTGGGGATGTATAGGTAAATGATATCTTGCAATCCACAATACAACGGAACAAACGAGATCAGCTTTCCCACATTGGTACTTGCTATAAGTTGGAGGTGTTTGTTCAAAGGGATTCCATTGAAAAAACACCCTGCTGGTTGTGGTTGTTTAGGGTGTATAAGGGATGAAATACTACCCAGTTATGTGGGGATTATTTCATAAACCATGACATAAGGATCCCTATTAAACAACCAGTATGATTTGGAACTCCCCCAATCCAGTAACAGTCACCACCTGAATTCTTCCATTTTTGGTATGGAATCCCTACAAAACTGCATTTGTGACTGTTTTTTGGTGCATGTTTTTTCATGGCTCAATTGGATGCATTGAAATTCACCAGCTTTTCCCTTGTGACGCAAGACTTCCACCAAAACACCGTGACTTGCGTTCCCAGGATGCCGCTTTCATTGTGACAGCTGGAAATGACAAGCAGATTCGGATTTGGAAACGAACCCAGGCTGGTTTTTTCGCATCCATGAGTGATGGATGTCCCATAGGATCCAATGGATCAATGGTTAGTTTCAATGGGTTATTTCACCTACTTAGAAATGGGATATATTAGGATCCTAAGAATCCAGACACCTCCCGAAAAATCGTAGGATTGATGGTCGAAACATCCCATCCCCAAAATAGGGATCATAATGGATTATAGGGTAAATCAGTTTCTTAGGACATATCTGGATCCTAAGGGGGTGGATTCACCCACTGATCAATCCTCACCTTTGATCCATCCACTTCCGACATCGTATCATGGCTCTGTTGATTTTTGGTTGGTTATGACCTGAGTGGAAGTAATTTGTGTTGTGCAGATGCTAAAGATGTAGGGAATATATACAACCTAGCCATGAGTGTATTTCAAATGTGACCATATTTTAGGCCCTTCATTGAATGGTTAAAAAAAAACATGCTAATACGATCTAAGAACCATACATGGAGCTTTTGTAGTTTTGAGTATTAAAGGGTTGCAGTGCTTTAGCAAAAATGGCTTGGGAACCCTTAACAAAAAAAGGGGTGAGTTGGTGTTTCATGTTTTGTGGAATATCTTCCTTTTTCCAAAGTGTGGATCTGGGATATTCCCAAAATAGTGATACGCCAAATGACCATAGACCATAGAAGATGTTCCCTAAGCAATCCAATCGCATTGGTGTATGGTATATTTACCTACATTGACCATAAAAATCAGCTAGATGTATAGGTACATATACCAGTCCCATGGATTGTATGGGAATGATAAAACCATTTTTTTGTACCTAGCTGGGAGTTTACGATGGTTCCCGGGGTGGCACTGCTTTGCACCTCTATCGATTTGACTTGCGAGTTGCCAGGAGCAGCTGTTCCTCTCTGAGGAACGTGCCAAGGATTGGCCAAAGATTTTTGAAGGGATGGAATGGGTCAAATTTTGGATCCCGTCAAAAATGTACCAGGTAAAGTACATGTAAAAAGTTCCTGGTTTCAAATATCTGAAGTTTTTCGGAAGGGTTTTATTTTGGTGTGGAGATGGACAATCCATAAATATGTCCATGTTTTTTTTCAAAACACAGAGGTGCCAAAAGAAAATATGTAAAAAAAATTGCAGGAATTTCACCAGCTTCTCCATCAAATCTCCTGATTTTCTTTGTGTTTTGGAGCCGAAAAAATTTCCTCCCAATCTTTCTTCATGATGGCATGCAGCCAACGAACCCTTGGAGCGAGCTGCTTGGAGGCACCCGAAAAAATCATTGTCTTCCACAGTTTGCTTGGATTTGTTTGAGGTTATATTTTTCCCCTTTTTACGGTGGTAAATCACCATGAAATCACCATTTGGGAGAATATAGTTTCAACTTTTTTCCAAGCATTTGAAGTAAATGCAAGTTTGAGATATACTCAAATTCGGTGCTTTCAGATTGATGATAATCTTCCTGGGAGTATAACATGTTGTTGCAACAGTCTACCACTGCACCTGTCACTTCATTTTTTCATTGTCGCTTGAGCAGGAGTTGGAAGATCAGTTTGAGCAGGAGGTTGAGAGAGAGGCCCAATTATGTCCGCAAGGGGAGAGTGTTCTGGTAGATGGTGGAAGACTAGCAGATCGGTGCTTGACCCCCATGTATTGATAAAGCTGCTTTCTGTTGATAAATGGCCTCTTACTAAAATAAACCAGGAGCAACCAGTTGATAAGAGTGTGTCGACCCAACATTTGCGCCCATTGGAAAAAAAAACAAGCACACACATAGAGTTGAAATCCGAGAAAAAGAACACCCACCACTCTCCAGTCTCGGTCATATATCGGGAACCCTGAATTTTGAGGATACCTCCCTCGTCAATTTCCTCGAAAGATTGGCGGGATCCCTCCGGGCAACCGGCTAGCAATCCTTTAATGGGTTTTTTCGACGTCATTTATGAAATGTGCGGGATTCATCAATCATGGAGCTATCCTCCTGGGAGAAAATCCCGCATATCACCTCTTAAAGGCACAACTTTTGAAGATGATGTGTGTGTGTGTTTTTTCTATCCCAAGGTGGGAGATGTTTTTCCCTGGAGGGTAAATCATACCCAATCGATTGTCTTACAATCAAATCAATCACTGTTTTTGTTTCAAATTAGATATCACCTCTCTCTCACATTTTGAAAACGTAAATGAAACAAAAGGTTGGAAAGCCAGCCTTGGTGTCGTCTATTTTCACAAATCTGTACTCCCCCCCCAAGTTTAAATAATATTCCCTGACGATTTACTTTCCTTTTGGGGCCCTCGGCCGGCAAAAAAATGACTGACGGCTGCCACGGTCATCGACGATCACAGTAATCCCAGTTTGGGAAGTTCGGAAAATCATTGACTCAAAGATCCTTGGCAAAAGGATTTTCGTTACTTCCCAGGAGGGGTAAACCTAACAAATGTCCCTTGAAAATTGATGAAAATTGATGGTCTGAAGATGAAATTTCCTTGTAACATGGTTCCTTTTCACGGGATACTGTTGATGGTTCAGAAATCCGGCTAGCCAGCTGAGATGTGAAAAAAAAAACATAAACAATGGTAGATCAACCACCAACCTCAACTGGCGATAGCCGGATTTCTGAATCATCAACAGTACGGAATCCTTATAATTTGTTATATATCCCCACATCACTGGGTAGGATTTCATCCCCTATATACCCTAAACGACCCGTTTGTGGGTGGTATTAATCATCCTTTGACATTATGTTAAACTTCAGGAGTTTAAATCTTCCATGGACCGCTTCAACGATGCAGGACCTTCAGGCTACTTCGGCTCCACGTCCTTCTCGTCGTACGGTGGAAAGTGTAGGGATGCCCCAGAAGGATTATACGGATAGGCAATCCAGGAGAATAGCTGGCAAAGAACACAGCTAGGTTCAATCATTTTTATGTTTTATCATTACCTGGGGAAATGATCCAACTTGACTAATATTTTTCAGATGGGTTCCACCAAGTAGACAGATTTTGAAATAGAGTGAAAAAAGTAGGGGCAAATGAATATTTGCTTGATGCAATAGTGTTGGCGGTTTTTTTTGATGGAGAACTGCTTTGTTTTTAGTTGGAACCAATGCATGTTCATCCATTTACATTTGATTATATGAATAGACCCATTTGCATCCGAATACTCCTCAGTGTTTCATGCTCTTGTATATTATTGAAAACTCACGAATTTCCATGTGTATCATGATTATTGTTAGCACCTGCCAGTTTTTATTTACACCTGGAACCCTAAACACCCATTTTTAATGGAGGTTTGGTGAAACAACCATTTTTTATGTAATGATTTGGAATCATCCAGTTGAAACAACCATAAAAAACTGGTTGTTTGGAGTTCCAGGCATATGTATTTAGTTACCAGTTGTCAGGCTAATGGTCTCAATGTAGGTAGCAGCTACGTGATTTCAACAACCGCTTTGTTTTTTGGGAGCCTCCAGTCGGATGTAACGACTACGACGCGTAGTGTATTTTACATCCGGCAAAACTTGGGGAACGACCATAATTCCGAGAAATGACAAGCCATCCATTTGGTCAAAAATGGATGGCTTAATCAACCAACCAACATCCGCCCCAACTGGTGAGTCCTCAAACTCGCCAAACCCTCCAGGTTCGAAGTACCGAACGCCTGATGGTTGCCTGGCTTGAGTTGTGAGGGAAAACGGGAAACGAACCAAGTTGGGTTCTTCCAAGTTGTATGTTGAGGTTACCAGGTATATGTTTGGAAATTTTGGAAAAGTTGCAATGGAATACCCAAATTCATCGCCTTTAGTCATATCTTGCTTTTCCATTTGCAACAAGTCATGACTATGACTCCTCTACTTGTAGATATGTTCCATATGATGTTTATATATATATATGTATATATGTTTTCTATAGTATTAGTATATGTGTATATATATATACACTATAGATATGATTCTTATTATGAGTAGTTCCAAACTCTCCTACTTCAACTTGGATTTTTGTGTAGACTGAAAAAACCAACCCCTGGAGGGTTCGAGGCCAATTTTAGTGGCTTGCAAAAGCCTTGGACTGAAAGTTGGATGAAAGACCTATTCTGACAGCCTGATATGGACATGATTTCCAAGTGATTTCTAAGTGATACAAGTGGTAATTATTTGATACAAGTGATATGGCCATGATTTGTTTTAGATAAGGGCTTCAAATCTAACAAGTGCTACAGGATGAAATTCCGTCAAAGAGTATGTTCACAATTGTGAAAAGCAAGAATTCCAAGGAAGTGTTAGATGAGGCCAAGAATGCCGAGGACCCTTATGATAGAGGGAAGGATTGTGGTTGTTGTTGGAGTTGTTGTCGGTGGTGGTGGTTGTTGTGGTGGTTGTTGTGGTTGTTGTGGTGGTTGTTGTGGTTGTTGTTGTGGTTGTTGTGGTTGTTGTTGTGGTTGTTGTTGTGGTGGTTGTTGTGGTTGTTGTTGTGGTGGTTGTTGTGGTTGTTGTTGTTGTTGTTGTTGTTGTTGTGGTGGTTGTTGTGGTTGTGGTGGTGGTGTTGGAGTTTCTTGTTCTTTAATCTTCCGTCATCAGGAGCAGCTTGCTGCCGATGGTATCGATGAGGCATCCATCGCAGAATATGGGCAAGGACCGAGTTGTACTATCGAAATCATGAGCTTGCTACGGACCTATATTTATGGCTAGTAACTAGTAAACAAGAAATGATGCCTTATTAAACCATTATTTCTGAGGGAGGTACGATGGGGGAGGGGTGAAACAAAAAACAACAGAAGGCCAGAAACCTGCTCTAGGTTGTACATATAACATATGTATATATATATATATATAGAGTATACATATAGATACCTAAATCTTCTTGAGTTCTCGTAACTCAACCAGCCATCGCCACAATGTTCCCATCCAATTCGCCCTTTGTGTGGGTCGATTAAAAAGGAGCCCGGCATCCAATTGCCCGTGCCATTGCGTACATCAACACCTTGACGCTTGGGAGGTAGCCACCGGGGTGGGGCCCATTCACCCACCGATGCACCGAAGGAGATCCAGATTTTTTTCCCCATTTTGTCCACACAGTGGGACTTGTTGGGACTTGTTGGGATTTACAACATGGATTTGTTTAGCTTCGGAAAGTAAAGATGGGAGTGTTTTTTGTTGGTTGTAGCAGCTATGGTTTTACAATACGAGTTTTTTTTGGGAGAGCGGGTGGTGGTTTCAGATGATCTTCAATGTTTACTTGACCCAGAGTGTTGGGCAGCTTAACCGATGTGAGAACAAACAAAAAGGTTTGCAGATACGGACGTATACAGGAGAGTTGTTGGGCTAAGAAGCAAACTTCTCAAGAACCTGAGAGTAAGCTGCGAGATGAGCAGTAGGATTCGCTGATTAGTCATACGGTTGATGGTTCAGAAATCCAGCGATCACCAGTTGAGGTTGGTAGTTTATCCCATTATTTTCAAGGTTTTATACATCCCAGGTGGTGCAGATTTTTTGCATCAACAGTATTATTCCTCACTTTCCTTTCTGCTAGTAACTAGGTCCTGCCAACCGAACATTTGTGGCTGAAATGACTTTTTTGCAGGTCAGTCTGGGAACCGTGATGTTCAGTGGCCAGATTGTTGAATCGGCACCAGATATACCAGATACTGTTAGTTTGATGCAATATACATGAAATCTGTGTTTATCAACTGCGCCAAATTTTATGAACCATCAACCATCAACTAATCAACTTCACTGCTTACAAAACTAAGGAACTCCACCAATATCTACGAGGTCTTGCTTGCATTGCCTTTCACGCACGTGCTGTCCTTAAAAGAGATCAACCATGAGCATCAAGTTGAAATAAAATGACAATCCACTTAGAAATAGCATAGCCGCATACCATCCATGTATGGACTATTTACCTACATTTACCATACAAATCGACCATTCATGTAGGTAAATATACTAGTCCCATGGATGGTATGGGTAGAGTTGCTTTGAGTTTGAAACTGGCGGATCTCATGATGTTCATGTCAACCTTCATTAGGCGAAACACAAGCACTTCAAAATCATCCATCCGAAATGCGCCGCAAGGAGAAAGAAACACCACAGCCTGAAACACCCACAACCGCAAGCAAGAAAGATTCCCGAAAGTTGTTTTTTCCCAACTTCCAAAGAAAAGCAGGTGTTTTCCCCAACACATGGGAATCTAAGGGTACCCCCTTAATACCATCCGCCCCTCACTAAATAGCCGGCATTGGGATTCTTTGGGCACCATTGTCTCTCAATGAGGCCTTTTTAGGGGCGAAACTAACATGGCAATGGAAAATCCACCATGAATGAAGATCTATTTCCTATTGGGAAAGGCAAACATTTCAAGCTAGCCATTTTTGTTTATTGGAATATAGATTTTCTGTTTGCCAACATCACCCAGGCAAAATAAAGCCTTATCAAAACTTATTATTAAGGTAGTTCATCCCATCATTTACAATGCTTTACACATCCCAGGTGGTTGTTTGGGATTTCTTCTATCAACAGTAGGGATTTATGAAGTACTAATTGTCCATTCACATTATTTTCCGTGGGAATGGCGTATTTACCTATCATTTACCATCAAAATCCACCATTCATGTAGGTATACACCCCGAAAGATTAACATGGAACCTGAAAATCACTTGTTTGAAAAGGAAATTTATCTTCCATACCATCATTTTCAGGTTCTATGAAGTTCTATGTTAATCTTTTGGGGTGTACCTCCCTTTTTGGGGTGCCACTTTTCGGTTTTCCCCGCGCGATTTTCCACTCAGGCCGTCTTGTTGCTCAAGGTGATCTTGCGCTTCCTGGAAGCGGTGAGTGCTGGAAAGGCGGAAGCACATGGCCAGGTGGGGGGGGAAACGGGGACATTTTGTGGCGGGAGGAAATCTCCAGTTTGTAGATTTTTAGAGAAGTTCACGTTTAGATATATGATTTTTGGATATTAGATATAATATATACAGTATATATATATATGATTATACGGTATATCTATTGTAGTTATTTGTATGATTATGATATATATATATATACACATACGGCTGATGTTTGTTTTTTTTTCTGAGTTTCCCAACTTCGAATTCTTATGTATAGTCGGAATTTGAGAGATATAGATCTCAGAAGTTATAGAACTCGGCCATTCTTGCTGTGGGATGGGAATGATGAAATGGCCTAAATCAATGAGTATCCATAGGAGAATCCTTAGTGTTTCGAGGTTCCCCACGGATTTGAAAAGCCCTCTCAGGTTGGGCTTAACGTTCTGTTTGATCCAAACTTTTGCGGATCAAAAAACACAGAACTTCCTTTAGATTCTACACTCGGTAAACAAACATAACAATGGAAAACCACCATGAATGAAGATGTATAACTGTATTTCCTATTGGAAAAGGTAATTTCCCATTGATACGTTCGTTTACTGGAGTATAGATTTGTTTTTTGTCGATATAACCTGGAAAGACAAGATTGTGCACACATTCTGCAAAGGTTGGTAAAAAATCAACTTGAACGTGAATTCAAAAGCAAGACTTGAGGAGGCACAATGTACAATCAGGTGCTATACCTCTAATTACCATCAAAGATATTCCCTTGCCACAGTAGTCTGGGTGTTGGTTTCAAGTTTAGTGAGATGATCCAATTTGACAAATATTGATTCAATTTGAACAAATGTGTATCTCAAACCATCCTGCGGGAAAAGAAAACCATCCAAAACTTGGAGAGATTCCCACTTTTTCGCACTCCTACATATGATTCTTGGTTCGGAAGAGATAAACAGTGCAAGGTGGGCACTGTTTATGTAGAACATGTGTGGTTCTTGTTACCCTATTTCTAAGTGGTGGTTTGTGTTTAGTTTTTTTGGATATAAGATTTGGCCCTATATGAAAAGGATGTTTATTTTTATGGATCTTAGAGGAGAATCCCTGTCATCCCAAAGCACCATTCCTGCAAAGATTCAAAAAGGATCCCTTAGGCCCGTAGGTGTTTCTGAGGAAACATCGAGGGGTGGAGTGTTTGGAATAGGATGCATGTGATTTTGAGACCCGGGCATTGGTTGATGTTGTTTTCAAAGATTTGGTTCGCTACGGTTGAATCTTTCAGCATGCAATTTTTACCACTTGGAATGGCAGGTGAACAAAAACTTGGGGAGGAAATTCTTCAGGATATTCACCAGATCACCTGATTCCTGAACCAGCCGAAAGTACGGGTTGTCTTGTGGCAAGCTGCATATGTTTTCGGTAATTTTGGATGCCATTGGGGTGTTAATCTTGGAGGCACTTTCGGCGGCTGCCACACTGCAGACCCCTTGTCAAGCAGCCCTGATAGCGGCCTATGTGCATCACAGTCCCTCGCTGACTGACCGAGTTGGGAAACCTTTCCAAGTTCAGGAGAAGCAGATCTCATCCGGCCTGAAGAAAACATGTTCTAGGTGGTGAAACTTCAAATATTTTTGTTATTTTCACCCCTACCTTGGGGAAGATGATCTCCAACTTGACGAATATGTTTTCAAATGGGCTGAAACCACCAACTTGTGTTGTTTAAATGGCAATTGTTATATAATTTGTTTAAGCAACGAATTTACCACAGTTGAAAACGTACCCTCTATCCTCTAGAGAACTAACATATCCCACCTTGGGAAAAGGAAAATCACGTGTTCAAAACTGGCTTTTCAGGGGCTATGTTAGTTGCCAGGTCCGGGTAGGTAAGGTGTACAAAAAAGTGGCTCTCTGAAGTGATAATTACTGTCGGATGGCAACCAGAAATCTGGCGATCACTAGTTGAGGTTGGTAGTTGAAATCCAAATATTTACAGGGGGTTGTAATACATCCAAACGGTGGTTGTTTGGATTTCTGAACCATCAACAGTATCAAACAACCAGGATTCGTGGCTCAGGTGAGTTTGCCTCCAGCAACTGCCGACCTATGCTGTTGCGCTTGAAGCAAGAGATGCAAGGGTTACTTCAAGCAGAGAAGGTGGGCAGATCTGTGAACTGATTTGGGCAATTTATAGCGACCTCAAGGTCACCCCAAAAGGTAATGAAAAGTACGGGAATGCTACCCGAAATGGCCTTAATTTGGGGTTGAGGATTTATAATAAATTGCCCAGATTTAGGGAAGTTATAACAACCCAGAATCTTCCTAAGATGCCTTCTCTCATGGTTCAGGAATTCTATCTAATTTGCCCAAATTGATATTTGGAATTGGGCGGTGCTTGTTGCTAAACAAATTGCGCAACTGGGTTGATTAGTTTTCCATACCTTAAGAAGTTTTACAAGCAACTTGAGAAAGTGTTACATTTGGGAGGAGTATTTGCTGATTCAAACATACAGCAAACGAAGGGAAAATCGGTGATACGATTCACAGCATTGCAAACATGATGGCTTTGGGATTCCTAACTTACTACCCGGCAAGTGCGACTGCCCGGCAAGTCCGACTGATTAGTGTATACAAATTGGTTTTGAGCCCTTTGGCAGCCCGGCAGCCCATAGGATTTATGGGACGATTGTACGTATATTTGCCTACATTTGGTTGATTTTTGATGGTAAATGTAGGTAAATCCATACATGGATTCACGTTGATGATGGTGACCGTGGGTTGGAACTCAGGATTCTACGAAGGTTCTTTCCTTTGAAAACTACAAACCCCAATCATGTACACTCCCTAAAACTAACAGCAAAAACACCTGAAAATAGGCCGAGGGCCCCAAAAGGAAATTCATGTTTCAACCATTAATTTTCAGGAAATGTTAGTTTCAGGGAGGGTAGATGTTGGTATCTTAAATCTTGGCTCTGTTTCTTTTTAGCCAGGATTTTTCATAGCTCATTTGCAGGACCGCATCGGCTTGACCATGGCGGGTCTCTCCCACTTGCAGTGCATGATGAAACGCACAGGGATTCAACAACTAGAGCCCAAGGTTGGTCAACTGACCGGGGTTGATTGGGATGTGATGGGTTGCAATGGAGGTTGAGTCTTAGAGAGCTTTTAGCAATGTTGTTATACAAAGAAAAAGTGATTTACACTTTGAGATGTTTATCAATAAAGTTTCAATTTATCAATCGAGGAATTCCCCTTTCAGTCATTTCTAAGGTTTGTAAAATTAGATTCTATATGTCCTCTGGTGCATGTTTGGCTCAAGCTGCTTGGAATGCTTCTGAATGCCCACAGTTTACCTCTTCCCCAAATGACTTACTGGGAGTTTTACGACCACAAACCAAGTGATTCACAGCATTTTTGGTGGGGTTCAAAAAATTGACACAGATTCAGGCTGAAGACTGTGAACAAATTGAAAGACCAAGGATATCTGATATATGTGTCAAATTAAAAATGTATATATATATATACATATATTACATACACATTCCTTTTGTGCCGCCAATCATGTCGCTGCTCACGACAGCGTTTGTGACCAGTGTCCATGGGGTGGCAAAGATTGTGCTGATTTGTGCTGCTGGCGCCTACTTAGAGAAAGCTGGAATCCTTCACAAGGAGAGTTGGTGCTGTGAGGAAAGTGATTCAAGAAAAAAAACAGTATAGTTTGTTTTGTTTTAATACTCTGGGATTCTAGAAACAGATGCCATTAAGATTGCTTCACTGCTTCCATTCGGAGCGGACTCTCCAGAAAATGTTTTGAAGGTCCCACCTTTTTCGAAGTCCAATCAAGTTGGGATAGCTTAATTCCCACTGGCACCATGTCATTTCAAACTTCAAATGTGTACAATGACAATCATGTACTACGTGCGTTCCTTACAGGATTCCTTGCCTTTATCCACATGCCAAGTGGTATCATTTGACCGGAAACGGAATTATGATGAAGATGTTGATGACGATGTTAATGATGATGATTTTTCATTGATGATGATGATGATGATGGTGATGATGATTCGTTATGACGTTGATGTTGGTTTTGCTAATATCCATGAATCATGACTACCTGACCATGACCATAACCCTTCCGATTGTCCCAGGAGATGCGGAAGGGAGTCTCTGAAATGTTTGTCAAGCTGCTGTTGCCGTGTCTATTGTTCACCAGGACTCCTGTCACCATGAAGTCAATGGTACTGGTAACCTTGAACCTTGCTCCCATGCCATAGGAATATAGGAATCAATAAAGATTACCGTTGAATTCAATGAAGAACAGAAATCACCAAAGTCTTTGGCATGTTTATGTTTAGTAGTTCTTAGATTCTCATATCACAAAAAAAAACACACGATTTGTGTGGGCATTCAATCTGCATTCGATATGATTTCTACGGATCCGTGTTTCGGTAGGATTTTGCCCACGATCTCCGTCGAAACGCTACCCAAGTTGGCATGGCTGGCAGCTGCCAACTTGGTATATGTGTCTCTTGATACGGTGATGTCAAGCCACTGTTTTTTTTTTGGTTGGTTTGTAACAAAAAAATGCTTTTGGGTGGTTGAAAAACGAAAGTTTTCCGTTCATACTGTAGGGGTCTTCTCAGAAGTCATAAGAAATTTGATCACATGGATAAAACCTAATGGATTTTCTGTGATTTCTTTGCCTGGAGATTGGGGTTGGTCTGGTTCAAGCATCTCAGGTCTCTGACAGACTGAGGGGTGCAATTTCACGGGCCCCAGGTGTCAGATATATAACAAAAAAATCTTGGTTCAGATTCAAATACTGGGAAAAGCCGCTCAAAAGAGTACAGTAGGTTATATAATCTTGGTTATATACTATACATACCAACAAAAATATGTATTCAATTTTTTGAGACCCTTTGGCAAAATAAACACATATATGATTGATTCCACCAGCATTGCTCCTTTTCTAGGTCCATGGGTCTTCTGATCGGTTCCTTGAGTGTCTTGGTCTGTCAGCCGGGTACGCAGAGCATGCGACGTATCTTGACCGCCACACCGGCCATCGGCCATGCGAACTCCATTCCCTTCCTCCTCGTGGGCTTGATTGTCACACAGGCCGGAGAGCCTGATTGGAGTGCCAAAAAACAACACCAAACATCAGGAGTTGTGTTTGAAGGATAATTGGGAATGCCTTATTGGGAAAGATGGACACCAAGAATGAATGATTTTATTCCAGATTTCAAAAAAAGACCAGTGTTATCCGAACCAGCAGTTTTAGGGTCCAGTTCACCTTGCTGTAAGTGGATATCAATGGCAGTTTAGGATGAAGAGTTTGGCTGCATGAGGATAGCTGAAGGATGATATTTGTTCGATGTTCATTACCGTCCCTAGAAAGACCATGGCACCTTCAGAGATGGCGGGCCCCAAAAAATTCAAAGCATCAGTTTTCAATTGCTATGTTCGATTGACGGAGGGCCTCATGGATAAACCGGTGCATATTATCAACACGGGCTATCGTTGGAACCCACTTTTTGCCCATGACAAGCGCCAATACCCTCCGGAAGTTTAGCCGTTCGCCCCTGAAAGGTTACCGAAACCCAATAGGAAAGGATATTTAGTCTTCCTTTCCCACCGTTGAACTTCAGGGGCGAGCTGTTGAACTTCAGGGGTATACCATAAATACCCAACCTTTTCCAGCAATCTAGAAATGGAAAGGAGGAGGGGGACACTTTACACTTTACGCTGAGTGGAAGAACTGACCAACTCTGGAACTGGCACAAGCCAAAAAAAAGGGGGGACCCCACATGGTGGGCCCAAAAAGCAGTCATAAATGAGGTGAAATAACCCCTGTAAAGTAGGGTTATAATACCAGTCACCCATTTGTAAAGCCATTTAGAGGGGTTACGACTCCATTTATTCTGGTAGGTGCCCACTTTGCACCTATCCATCTGCAGAGGATCCAACCTTTGGTGAAGATGATGCAAGCACAGCACAGGGCTATGTCGCCTTGTATCCTTGATTGAAGGGAGAGAGATAAACCTGATCTGGGTGGTGAAACTTCAATTTTGGGAAATGATCCAATTTTGACTGATATTTTTCAAATCTTTTTATGTTCATCCCTAGTTAGGGAAATGATCCAATTTTGACTACTATTTTTCAGATGGGTTGGTTCAACCACCAACTAGTGATGTGGGGTGTTTACCTTCCGGGGGAAACGATCACATATCCCCTACCATCGCCGGCACTTTTTTGAGACGATGAAAATTTCCGAGTTTCCTCAGGTGGGATGTCATGTTAGTGAAACGACGGGAGGGTAGGATGGAAATTTAATCAATTTACTGGCTGATGATGTTGGGGGGTGAAAAGAAAAGTCAGGAATGGATGGATTCCCCTTGAAAGAGTGATCTTCATTAAGACTTGAGTCCTTCGGATGAGCACGAACTCGGCACGAACAGAAGGTTTCTTGCAGGTGAATCAGAATGGCAAAAAGATACCGGAGTTTTTGGACTCTCCAAGTGATGTGAACAATGTATATTGCTCATATATTCGGTGAAATCCTTATCAATTTGATAACTTCCAACCCTTGCAGCCTTGAGAAAAGTCACTGACAACCCAAAAGATGGACCAGAGATGTCATTGTTTGCCAAGTGTTTTCACCATGGAAAACCACTCTGCATTTGCAAAAAAACAGGTATTTGATTATGCACAGTATTACCCTTTGGGGTGTTGGCATGAACGTCATCAAGGAGAAGGAAGATGACCCCCCCAACGAGCCCCCCGACATCGGCATCGACGGCATTGGTCACGCAGACCATGGAGATTTGCCCCTGCCGACGGTGTTGGGGAGATCAGAACCCAGTGCGGTGGAAAGTCCTCCAAGGGCCAGTAGAAACTCGGACAGGACTAGGTGATGATTTCAAAGATTTGTTGTTTTTATCCCTATTTGGGGAAGATTCCCATTTTGACTATTTTTTTTCAAAGGGTTTGAAAGCACCAACTACAGGAGGAATTTAAACAGATGGTCTCCTGCTTTCAGTTAAAAATAGATAGCAGTTATTCTTACTGTTGAATGTAAATGTAAAGAATTACAAGATGGTAAAGATGATGCTTTGTTTTATCGTCATAGATTGTAAACATATAAAGATATACATGTAACCTTAAATCAGATTCCATGTGAATATGTATGTCATCACATTATTTGGGTCCCTTGTTTAGTTGTCCTTATGATTTCAATAGCCATTCGCCACTAATTAGATCACAAATCATTGAATACAGGTAGTATGAAGGGAGGAGCCTTCCAGCCAAGATGGCCTTCAACCTGGGCTAGTTTGGATGTAAAGGGATGAAAAACTTCGACTAGAAAACCATGGGTGTGCATAGATTCATCCAGAAATTTTGGGACCCTATGTTCTGGAGCTAGCTGAAATCAAGAAACCCAAACGCTTCCAAAGCTCTGAACAGATATGAAATGGGCCTTGAACATTATATAGTTCTTTTCTGCTATAATGACACTAGACAATGGGAGGGGATATGCAGTAGTATTTTATGTATAGATATACATATATATATATATATACACCAATACCAGGATAATCTTACAAAAAACATGCTACATGGGATGTTTATGCCGAAAAAAGAAAAAACATTGAGTCAGTAGTCGGTTAAAGATTTCAAAACATTCTAACGGCCTATATTCAACTAGAATCCAGATGTTTATACTTCCAAAATTTGCCGTTAGATGTGGAAGCTGAAAGGTGGCTGGATTCAAGAAAAAATCAACCAACCGCCACCACCACCGCCGCCGCCGCCGCCGCCANACCACCACCACCACCACCAGCAACAACAACAACAACAACAACAACAACAACAACAACAACAACAACAACAAACCTTCAGGACTGTCAACCCTGAAATCATGGATTCCGGGATGGCTGAATCGTCCGATGGCTACCGCAATGTTTACAGCAATTCTGGGATTTATCCCTGGGGCCAAAGGATTTTTTGTGTCCGGTCCATTGCGTGCCTTGTCTCATTAGTTTGTTTTTTCAAGGCTGCTTTTTGGATGGTGTTTTGAAAGCCTTTGAATTTCGGATAGTCTATTATCATTTATTATCGGTGGAACCCCTCACCAAGGAAATTTATTTCAGAGGATCTTATGATAGGAAAACACAATTTATCCTAAGCAGTTTCGACAGATTCGCAGAAATATGATTAAAAGCGTTTGCATTTTTTCAGGAATCATTGCAATCTCCCAAAAAATGTTTGATGATTTGTTTGTTTCTGTGTGTTTTTTGAACATGTTTCAACCCTTCCAAAATCATTGAGATCAGCAACTAATTAGGACCAACTTTCACAACTTTGCAAAGCTGTCAATCTTTGAACCCAACTCGTTTTTGCCTCAGTTTTGGGACCTGCAGAGTCTTCAGTTTTTGGGCCCAAAAAAAACAAACCACAAATCCAACCATGGGAAAAAAAACAATGACAACAACCACCAAGGTTATACCCAACCGACCCAACAACCACTGACCCAACCAACCACAAAGAAACAAACAAAAACTGACATTTCCAAGCAGCTGGGTGGAGTTTATGCCATTTTGACCAAATTTCTAGGTGGTGGTTTCAAATATGTTTTAATGTTTAACCCTACTACTTGGGGTTTCATGATCCAATCATGATCCAAATTGACTAATATGTTTCAAATGGGTTGGTTCAACCACCAACTGTCGATTTGGTTCACTAAGGTACGGTTTTTGGTGCAATGTCCAGTTTAGGAACTGCAGGGCCATCCATCAGTTTACTTTCAGCCGCTTCGTCCAAAACGTTGGATGAAAAAATCGATGTTGGAGACACCTGACATGGAAGAAATACATGTGGTTGGAAATCATCAAACTGAGAGAATTTCGTGAACATGGAACATTTGGGTGTTTTTTTCAATAAATATACATCCCCGAAAACTAACATGACAATGGAACAACCATTTGAAGATGTAGCTCCCATTAAAAATGGTGATTTTCCAGCTTTTCATGGTAGTTTCCGTGGGGGGAAAAGTGGTTATGCTGTGAGTTTCTTTGAAATCTTTAAAATCCTTGGATTTCTTGAAGTTGATTTGTTGTTAGTTACTTTCTACTAGGATCCCCCCCCCCAAAAAAAAATACAAAAGTTACCAACCACCAATTTGTTCTACATATTACTATATACACTCCCTCAAACGAACAACCAAAGCCCCTGAAAATAGGTCGGACCCCAAAAGGAAACGATCGTATTCCCAATACAGCGGAAACAAAAACAGTAGACACTCGGGGGAAGATGGGGGAAGATTGTGACCTGAAAGGAAGCCTAACAGACCTTTCAGAACAAATTTGCAAAGCCTGAACGCGGATGGCTAGGGGGTCATTACCGAAGGAAGAGGGGGTCCTCTTTGAAATGGTATATTTTCCAGTCTCTTCCGTTATGTATACACAGTTTTTATTTCAGCCGCAATCTGTGGAGCATTTCAAGACAAACAACAGTGCCAGTGTTCAAGAGGACCATGAAAACATGTGAAAATATGTGAAGGATGCAAATAGATTGAGGTACGGTAGGTGTAGGTGATGATGATGATGATGATGATGATGATGATGATGATGATGATGATGATCATGATGATCATGATGGTCATGATGATCATGATGATCATGATGATGATGATGCTAATGATGACGACGACAATGATGATGGCAATAATGATGGCAATACAGTTGCTGTTGCGTGTGTTCCTAATTCAGAACATCAGTCCAACAAGATAAATCATTCTGACTCTGGCACTGAATAACTCTTGTTCAACATGTTTTTGTTTTAACAATACAATTTCATTCATATCAATTGGACCATGGATCCATACTATTAGTTCCATTTGCATTTAATGTATCAACATCATTATTCCCCTGAAACCGGGCCTTTTCTTCCAAATTGTTGAACGAACTCAACATCCGTTTTTTTGTGTCCAAAAGGTAGGTGCTTTGTTCGTAGCAGATGGCCTTCCAAGACCATCTCTGGTGGGTTATGTGCCTTTATTTGCTTTGATCGTGGGAAGACTTATCATCCTTCCGGCCTGTTGCCTGGACGAGGATATCCGCATGGGGATTCCCATGACGGATTCCCAGCGAAATGGGGTCACGAAGGGTTTTGTAAAAAAATCCCGAGATGTTGGATTCTGTTGGATTTTTTATCAGATACCATCCATGGGACGAACGGTATATTTACCTACATTTACCATACAATTCAACCAAATGTAGATAACTATACCCTACATGGATGCTTTGGGTATGGGATACATGTAAGGTAAAGATACTGTTCGTCCCATGGGAATCCGTCATGGGATGGGTTGGTTGGAAGTTGAGAAAAAGGTGACCAGACCAATTAACCCCAGGTGGTTGAGTGAGTAAGGGTAAGATGCCACCCAAAATGCCCGGAACATTTAGGTTTCGGAATTAGTTTGCCCAGGAATTTAGAGGAAATTTAATTGGAGATGTTTTCCGGAGACTGGATGTTATCAAAGAAACAGGTGAAAACTAGATCAGATATGGGGATAAGTGGGATATGGGATTTCTCTCATCAACGTTTACATACCCCAAAAAACAGCCATGGACATCCTGCAAATTCCCCAGTGTTGAAAGGAAAGTCCTTCAACAAAAAAACATCATTTGCTAGAGTCCATCAAGCATTCTAATGTATATCTTGGATCTACCCTCCACCCAGTATCAGTGGCAAATGAAGGTGTTTTTCTGGGATTTGCTACTAAAATCATTACACAAAATGTAGTGATCCTGGCGGTGAAACCCACTAAAAGTTTAACTTTTAGCAGGGGACCTAAGGGTTGCCATGGTTCACATGGATGGTTGACTTTGAACTTGCAGATCCCCTTTACTTGAAGAGTTGGATGTCTTAACCTATAGATATTTGATGTCTTTGATGTCTTAACCTATAGATTTTTTGATTTCCTACTTGATACCAAAATATCATGGAAGCGTTTCTTGATTTCTTACTTGAAACCCCCCGAAATATATTTTGTTGTGCCCAGTGTTTTTTTTAAATTCAGGTTGCATTGCCTTATGGATGACGTTGCGACGTCATGTGTCCTTCTTCCCACGTGATCCTGCCTTGATGCTGGTCATGTGTATTGAATGCTGCACACCCACTGCCTACAATTTGGTTCCTTGGACCAAAGGGGTGATGGGATGGTCAACCAGGGGGTCATGACACCCTGGAAGATGAACGGCTGGAACCTACAGCCCTCAGCCATGAAAAGAAAGGAAACTGATCTGGACCAAACCTCCGGGGAATTATGTTCCAGCCGTTAATCTGCAGGGGTCATTAAATTACATTAAATTACCAATTTTTTGGGAAATCGAACAATGCAAATGTATATGGTACTCGTACTTTTTAAGTATTGTTTGGATTGGTGATTGAATGACCCCTGTTAAAGGGAAAACATCACAACAAGTCCGATCCTCCCTTGGATTTGTGAAGGTGATTTATTGATCCTTTCCTGATAAGATGAAACATATGAAAATCACCATTCGAGGAACAGGTGTTTTTTTCTTTGTATTTTTCCGAAAACCTTAAGCAAATCCACCTAAATGTTCAAGGTAATGTTTGCAGATCTTTTGCAACCTTCAGGTGCTCTTTAAAGTTTCATTGGAGTGAATTTTTCAACGCCCAGGCCGCGTGTACCGTACGACCGAAAGAAAGGGGATCTCGTAAAATGGCCCCCAGGGCCATTCAGATGACCCTCAAGTTTCACTCTCGGGCCCCCAGATGGACCTCATAATACCAAATATGGCACCGCAACTTTGTGATCCACCAGTGGCACCCTGAATTTTGTTGAGCAGATGAAAGAATACATGCAGATTTACTTGCTATGAAACTAAGAAATCCACCTGACCTGAGAATTGATGTTTCTCCAAGATGCTGAAAGACTACTATTGTTTAATATTAAGGAAGCCCATTCTGACCCTCAGACCTCAGCTTTTGAGGTCACAGTGTGCATCTTGAAAGGAGCCTTGATCAAAGTGTTTCAGGGGTTGGGTGGTTGGGTGTGTTTTTTTTTGGCAGCTTGTGGAACTTTTTTTGGGGGGGTAAGCAAAAAACACGGATGTCCTTAATGTGTTGTCATGGAGATATCCTTGGAAAGGGGTAACTTCAGGATGTCGTCAAGATATCAGAAGTGACCGATGAATTTTGAGTCTGGGAAAAATCAGATGGCTTCAAAGGGATTTCTCAGTTTGATATTGTTTTTTTTAAGGCTAATACAAGTCAAATTCATCCAAATTCCCTGTGCCATTTCAGACAGAGGAATGTTACATAGACAGACCTCTCTTCATGTTGTTAATGTGTGCGTGTTTTTGCGTAATATGTCTAGTATATTATATTCATGTTTATATATGTGTATATATACATATGCATATATATATAATATATAGTATGGAAATGTATGGACAAATGGCCAAATTATGATTTTTTGGAAGCCTTGTCTGATCTTATCAGCACCGTACGACAAAACATGTTCCCTTTTTTTGGGGTGTTGCACTGACACTTCCGCCATGAAAAAATCCTTGTTGGATGGGTTATAAAGGGGATCATATTTCCCAGTTATAAAGGGATTATGATAAGCCATTATAAGGATCCCTTTTAAACAACGAGTATAATAATGGAAGGTCATAAGCGTTTTTTTCATGGCTCATCTGAACAAATACCATGTAAGAGGAATATGGTTGCTTCACTTTTTCACCTCAAATCTAGGCAAACTAAAGATGTAGCTCACTTGGGCGTTTTTGGTTGGAGGTATCCGAACCCAACAGCTTACCACTGGCCTCTTTTACCAAAGTCTGACGGCCATCTTTGCTCTGACTGCCTGGACGACTGTTATCGTCTACTGGGTGGTGTGAGATGGGCGATTCTTGGAGTTTTGGGGGAT
>DF239295.1:99615-153790 GCA_000507305.1 Breviolum minutum Mf 1.05b.01
TGATGTGTGTTGTTTCTCATTGGGTTGTTAGGGGGCTGAAGGGTTCCCTTAGATGAGAGGGGCTGGAAAGGGGATTGCTGAAATTAAGGGAAGAACCAGACCTGGCGCAGAAGGTTCAAGATGTTTTGAAATATCTCGAAGATGATTTGAATGTGTGTTGAAAAGTCACGTGATTGCATGCTAGGGTAATATGCGCTTTACAGAAAGTGCTCAAGAGTGCACACATGATCTGCAATATGCGGTCTTGATTGAAGATATATGATTTTGCTGCGTCCGTGCGCGGATGTTTTTCTTATGTTGCAATAAATTCAGTGGCGGTTTCTAGGTATACGTATGTTTGTATGATCAGGTTCGGTATATAGTATATAGATACATATGGAATTACAGTATCTAGGTATAATACATACAACTCAAGGAACTGAACCTATAGATCTATCTATAGCCTGTAGCCATTTACTTTCTTTGCACATGTTTGAACAATCCTTGTTCTGGTTTTTTATAGTCATTGGGGTCTAAAATGTTGATCCCTCAAGACAACACCATCGAACCTGAAGACGACATGTCTATACATCCCCGAAGGGTGGCTGGTGTTTCAGGAGGAGATTTACACATTTCTGCTACTTGGGGGATTTTTGCTGCAGTCCTCTTCCCATCATTACATGGTCAGTTTCAGATTCGACATTTGCGGCATCCACCAGGTTTCATTCCTGGGATCTTCATCCAGTCCACCATACTAATATGAAAATGCGTGTCTTTAGGGTTAAAAGTAGCATCCAAAGTGGAACATATTTTTCAATTCAATTGGTCAGTGATTTTTTTAGTTGTTCATCCCGATGTGGGGAGAGCAGACAAAAAAAGTGATGTGGCCCCACAAGGCGTTGAGAGTAGTTGGCTTGGTGGTGGTTTCACAGATTTTTTGTTTTCACCCGGATCCCTGGCGAAATGATCCAATTTGACAAGCATATTTTTCAAATGGGTTGGTTCAACCACCAACCAATTCTGTGTAGGGGATGAAATCCTACCCAGTTGAATTTGGATGATTTCATAAACCCATTACAAGGATCCTTTTCTCAACCAACCAGCATACCCTCTCTGAAACTAACATGCAACCTGAAAATGGATGGTTGGAATGCTATATAGTTTCCTCTTGGGTAAACAACCTAAGATAATTCCCCTATGTACCCTAAACAACCCTTTTTGCTCCCCTATAAATCCCTGTTTAAATCCCTTTATAAATTCCCTTAATGGAAAGTATAAGTCCAGTAGGTGCCAGGTAGATTTTTCTAACTGCTCAGATGTTTCTTTTCGTTTCGAGGCCATCAAGGCGAATCCCATTTGCCTCAGTACGATGCCATGGTTTCAGGCCGCCGGGATGGGGGGGATGTTGGGCTGTTGGTGGCTGCATTGGATGGGCTCCCAGCTGGGATGCTTACAGTGGTTCATTTGGCCCATGGTTTGAGTAAAGTCCCCGGAGTTCCTGGAGTTGGAGGAGGGAACCCCCTTCCATTCATGGCCTTTTTGATGTTGTTGTTTTTTTCATGGGGTGTGATGCATTCACTTACGATACCTGGGAGCCTGATGCTCCAATTTGGGGTGTGTGTGTGTGTGTGTGTTCAGCCTTTTTGAAGGTCAACTTCGGGATATTTTTAGGGAAGCAAAACATCATAAGGCGAGCGAAGCCCATGGGTTTTAAAGCCCATGGGTTTTTGGCATATACCCTCCAGTAAACTAACATGGCTTGCATTTTTAATAGCATAATACATCTTCATAGGTTGTGTTTCCATTGTCATGTTAGCTTTCAGGGGAGTATATTTCCGGAGGCAACCTGTAGAAAGCAATATAAAGTGATGGAAAGTGGCTCTGAATGATAGTTTTGTAGTAATTTAGTTTCCTTTCAACATGACCTTTAATCCGAGGATTTTTCAGGGAATGGACATGATCATTCTAAATTTGCTCGCATATATCGGGTCTCCACAAATATGATTGTACTGTATCTACTGTTTATTGTTCGGTTCGTTGGGGAACAACTTCAAGAATTCTACAGGGTTTATATGCATATACACTCCGGTAAAGTAACATAGCAATGGGAAATCCACCATTTATACCATTTGAAGATGTATTTCCTATTAAAAAATGGTGGTTTTCCAGCTAGCCATGTTAGTTTATCAGAGGGTATTGGGATGGTTCCCCGAAACCAACAACTGTGGCCATTTTTCAGGTAAATGCCTAGATCTCAGCTGATTAGGTGCCGTTGATGGTTCAGAAGTCCCAAGGCCAACCACCGTTGGGATGTAAAAAACCCTGTTAGAAATGGGATAAACTAGCAATCAACTGGGTGATTAGCCGGATTTCTGGTTGCCATCAACAGTATGTGTAAAGATATACTAGTGCATTTGGATGACCTGGAAGTAACAATCCAACTTGTGTGTCTACCTCCAAGTTTGGAGCCTTTAAAGGAGGACGAGGACTTTGTCATGATGGCGTTGGCGCAAAATGGAATGGCGTTGGGGGAGCTCAAAGAGCGTTGTTCGGATCATGATATTTGACTGCTGCAAAGACGACTTTGGACAACAACGACAACGATGATAATAAGAATCATTATCGCAACAAACAACAAGCAGCAAACAAGAAACAAGAAACAACAACCCAACAACCAACAACCAACAATCAACAACCAACAACCAACAACAACAACAACAACAACAACAACAACCACAACAACAACAACCACAACAACCACAACAACAACCACAACCAACAACCAACAACCATAACAACCAACAACAACCAGAGTTCGGGTCAGCTGCCAGTCTTTTTCGCCATTGAGGCTGCAGCATGTGAACAAAAAGTTTCAGCGGAACCCAAAGGTGGTCCTGACGGTGGGAGATCTCAAATCCCGGTTGCGAATTATTGTGAGAGCTCTGTTTGGATATTGGATATTGAGATGGTATACACCGTATATTTCATATATGATTGTTTTATATTTGCACATATTATTGTAATGTATTTATATATATTATATTATTTGAATATATTTACATATATTATTGTAATATATTTACAGATATGATTGTATTGTATAGATATCTCTTTGTGAAGAGTAGAGGCCCCCCAATCCCCCAAAAATCGATCAAAAACCAACAGTACAGGGTTTCGTACACAATTGGGACCATTTCCAGGAATCTTTTAGAGGTCACAGGTTTGAGAATTTTGAGCCAGAAGTGTCGGAAGCATCCATCGGTTTATGATTGTTTTATGCTTTTTTGTGTTAATACAATATGCAATCAAAAGGCACTAATCAGTTGAGATTCTTTTGATTTCAATCTTGTACAGGCATCATATACTGTATACACCTGCCATGTTTCGAGTTTCATCATTTGTAATTTTGAAGCATTCAATTATTAGTTTCTATATTCAGTATCTCACGTGGTTACTTGGTGTGTTTGGACTTCTCAACATGCATAAACAACAAAAAACCTCAACTTGGATATTGATGGGTTATATTGACACATCAATAGCTATAGGCCACGAAGGTATACGGATGTTCCCATACACCCTGGAAGATTAACATGGAACATAATCATAGGGGTTTGGAAGATCATTTTCCTTTCTAAATGGGTGATTTGTAGGTTCCATGTTAATCTTCCAGGGTGTATCCAGTGGGTTCACCCCATTTTTGGGGCTGCCAAAAATGGAGGGACAATTTTGGAAATTTGTTCAGGAACTAGGAGGCCAACTCCCTTCCCCCGAAAGCGCTGGGCAGAATTAAACCCTGAATGAAGAAGATGTATCTTCTACCAGAGGATGGTGATTTTTTCCGGCTTGTCATGTTAGTTTTCGGGAGTGTAATATTGTAGTCCTGTTATTGTCCTGTTCATAATTGGTGTATGTTGGTTCCTGGGTTTCTTTTCTTTCATTCAAAGAGTATATTTCGAGTGTATTTCTGGTGTCGAAACGCCTTTAGATACCGCATATTTAAAAAACACCCTGACTCATCCGGTTTGTCAGAGATGTCATCATGTTTGCAATCCCATTGAAGTACGAGAGGCTCATATATGAAGATGAAAATCTACATTGTTCCCTTTGCAAACTGCTTAGATTTACATGTATGGAATATTTACCTACATTGGTCCCATAAAAATCAACTATATGAATGTAGCTAAATAGATCATTCCCATGGATCCGTCATGTGGATATTGTTCACATAACTTGCACAACTCGTGTGTTGTTTTTCAGGCAGTGAAGCAAAATGGCCTTGCCTTACAATTTGCGCATCCAGACATCCGTTCCGATGCAGATGTCTCTTGTCGAAGGGGAAGCTGGTGAATTCGTGTCATGACATTTGTTTGATTCTTCTAGTTTGGAAATGATAACAGTTTTTGCAATTCATAGGTTCAGGGGTTCAGGTATCAAAGTGTCTTGCATGATTCTGTTGATAATCAGCTGCCAACAAGGTTGCACCCTTTTGACTCGAAATTTGATTCTGTGTATTTGATTGTGTGTGTACTCGTGTGATATGTGTCATTTGTGTTGTGTTTTTGAGGATTGTTTTTTACTTCTTTCTACCTGTTTCATTTTGTTGTTTGTAGTTGCCACTGTTTAGGAATGTATAGCCCAGATAGATGGACGGTCATTTCTTGTGTGTGTGTGTGTGTGTGTCAAGAACAGTGTTGAGAGTGTTCGATGAAAAGCTTCCAATCCCATTGGTAGAGATGCATCAGACCTGGTAGTGGATACTGCACGTCTCCAATCTGGAAAAACTCACAGAATATTTTTCAAAAACATATCACAAACCTTTCACAAACCAAAAAGTCACTAAGTTCCTATACTTTTCAAAGACTTTGATTGTACTAATGTACTATTCCCAATCATAAGTATATATATCCTATATCGGACATACTTCACACACCTTGCCACCGTGTGGATTTTTGTTCAGCACCATGGATTCCTTATGATTCCTTGAAACTCCAAAACAAACCCACCGGTTTCGAAACCTCGTCACTCACTCCTCCAACATCTCCCAGCCCAGGTGGTCCTGCCGGCGGTGTGTCAAAATGGCAATGCCTTTGGCTACGCCGCGCGGCTGCTGCGGAACGATCCCAACATCGCCTTTCAGGTCCGCCGTTGATGCGGCCGGTCCGGGGTTGGTTTTTTCAGGGGATAAATCCGGGGTTTTAAAAAAACGCATTCGGGAACGGTTTTTTTTCGTTTATATAGCCTTTTTTTAAGGATTCCCGGTATTTTTTTTCAAGGTGGGATGGGAGAATTCGCAATAGAATGAGTTTAGATCCTGATTGCATATCAATATGGTTGCAATATGCTTGCCTGTTACAATATCGGTTAACCCGTTTTTTTGAAGGATTTTCTTTGGAAGAATGGAAACTTGTCAAACAAAAGGAACCCATGAAATTGAGACATAAATATATGTTTAAGTGGATATACATATTATATATATACACATATGATTACGTACGAATCATATGAACACATCATGTTATAAGAATCAACCGGTCTTGTGGATAGATGTTGTGACAAGTTCTGGTTGAGGTGGTAACCCTCCCGAAACACCAGCGGCAGATGCTCTCTTCAATTCCACAGGTGTACCTGGAACTATCCACATAAGAATCAATTACTTGCGTCTAGGTAGATATTGTGAAAGTATTTTTCTGCATGAATGTATGATATAAAAATATAAAGATCTACATATATACTATACTCGAANTCCCTTAGGATCCATGGGGTTGGAATAATCTACCTATACATGTAAAATAAATTGAAGCCAAATCTATAGGCAAATATTAAAAAAACAATAGAAATGAAAGCAAAAGGGATATGAATATGAAGAAGAACATGTTGGTTCTGATATTCCAGATTGACATCAAAACAACAACATATGTGCCAGGGTCTAAACTCCTTGTATATATTGGGGATGGTCATCCCACCAAAAAAAGGGAATCCTTATAATGGGTATATAAACCCCTACTATTGGGTTGATGACCATCTCCTATTATATGGAAAAAAATGGGAGTTTAGACCCTGGCACATATCAACATTTGCATCCACCAGTATCATTGCTGCATCATGGATCGGCTCATCTACCACACCAAGAGTTTCAGTCTCCCGACCGTTTTTCGCCCCAAAGGGGTTGTAGCCACCACAAAGTCCTGGCATATCAGTGCTGCCACCATTTCTGAATGAATTTCATCATTGGAACACCGGGGCATGTTAATTTTTCCTTGGTTAATTTACTAAATATCTGGATGGATTTGAGAACATTTTAAACTACTTCCAATATCCTGCAATCAGGCGGGTTCACTTGCGTGTGTGGTTCCACCCCTTGTTTCCTGCAATAAGGCAATTTGGAAAAAATCCTTACTCGATCAACAGTTGAGTCGAATCCGTTTTTCACCAATCCAGCTCCAGCTCAACGTGTCCCGTCCAGCTCAACGTTTTACAGGTTAATTCAAATTGTCTCAATGAAATCAATGAGATTGTTAATCTAATGAATTCCCCTGCAAATGAATCAGCACACCATCCTTCCCAAAAAATCACCACACTCTTTTTCAATGGATGATAGTCACTCATCAGACAGCTGTCCATACTAAGCACGCAATCACTGGAGATTGTGAGGCATTTTCACACTCAGAGGATTTGTTTCTTTTTTTTCGAAATTCCCTGAACATTCCAAACTTTTTTGGGGGTCAAACTATAGTATTCAAAACCCCAACAATTGAGATTTGCAGGTATCACAATCATCCCCCATTGCTGTAGTACTTCAGCCAAAGCCGTGTCAATGTCCATGATGACATAGTCCTGAGAAAATGTGAAATTTAAGGGGTACCATGGTAACAGTTTGGGACTCTCAACTCAGCTCCAGCTAGATTGGTCAAAAACCGATGCCAAAGAAAGCCAGAACTCAAGACTTGAGGCACAACAACAGGAAAGGTCTGATTGAAAGGGATGTCTCACTTCATTAAGGTAATCCTTATGCGTATCTCATTACAACAACAACTCATTTCTCACATGTATAATTCTAAGATTGAATACCTCCACATACTACTCGTAGTGAGGGTCCTCAAATGTCCATAGTAGTATCAAATTATTATGTCATTTAAGACAAAATTACATCCTGTAGCCAAGGGAATGAAACCTAACAATTCTCATGGGGTAAGCCAGATCCCTTATTTGATTGTCTACTTTGCATCCTGCGGGTCCCAAGGATAATTCCACACATACTCAGAAGCCCAGAAACCCACGGTTGCAAAGCAATCAGTCCATCCAGCACAAAGGTCATCCAGCTTTCATAGGGTTCTCCTGCAAAGGCAAATGGTTGAGCTCACTCCCACAGCAATCATCAAAGTTAACTCAGAGAAACCATCTTGGATGTTTGGGAGCACCCTTGAATAGATTCCAGGATGTAAACAATCTTTTTTTAGTCATGTAACAATCTGTGTTTTTTGAAGGGACGAATCCATGAATTCTTCATAGTACTGTTCCTTCTTCAAAGCCATTACATATTGGGGAGACATACTACCCTTCACAAACATTCATGAAACCCTAATAAAATGGGTTTGTATTAGGGTTTCATGAGTCCCTGGTACCCTTATCTTTTTTCACTTTGCCCCCGTGAGCTGAACAATTTCAAGGCTGCAGGAAGCTGATCATACTTCCACTGGCACACTGCAGGTAAGCCTGCAATGATTCTAAGTTGCCATGCCGGTGACATCTCCATTGACAGAGTCACCATCGGTTTCATGCTGCTGCTGCAGTCAGCATTAAAAGCTAAATAGAAGTGTAATGGGTTTCTTGTCAATACTAAATAAAGGGTCTTTGGAAAACATGCCCCAAAAAAGGATTCAGGTAAAAGAACCAGACCTACTCAAAGGCCTATGAATTTAGGTACGCCTCTAATTCAGTCTTGGCTTCAAGGCCCCTTACACTTTCAAAGGTAATAAGATATTATGGTACTTCGACCTCATTTGGCTTTCACTGATGGCAAAGTGTGGCGCTGCCACCTGGTGGCAGAGACACGTTCGAGTCTAGTGTTCTAGATTCAATTTTTGGACAAGTGTAAGAATAACAACATTTCAACTATCATTTTGTTGCTAAAACAACCTTGCCACCAATGTTCTATGCCAGTCTTGGTGCGAATGAGAAACACCCAAGGGCTTGATTACCCCATCATCACCCTGGGTATTTCACTGTCAAAATCTTGCCACTGCAGAATCAGAAGCGGGTTCAACAAGGTCACTGTTCCATGGGTTGTTGATGGTCTATATGATTAAAATTGAAAGTAATGAATATTCACCTTCATGATTCTTTTCAAACGAAGTGCTAAAGTCTTCAGCATCATCAAGCAAAAGTCATAGTTTAAAAACCATCACTTCAAATCATTCACCTGTGATTCAACCCGTCTTCTGTTTCTTGCTCGCCCCAGAGCTGCTAGCAGCACCGCTTGTTGCAGATGCCGTGGCAGAATGCTCCTTGCTAGCGTCGTGCCATTCCCACAACCAGGCAATCACTGCGGCTTTGGCCTGCTCACTGCTGTGTTTTGCAGACCCGATTCCAGCTGAATGCATGTAGGAGCGACTGCGAGTGCACTTGCCATGATGCGACTCCCCTGGAGGAAGTTCCCCCCGCCAGTATGGACTCTGCAAGGCCGGTGTATATTGTCTCAATCTGCAACCCAATGGGATTTCAGGAGACTCACCATCCCCACCTGAACCCTCATGAACTGGCCACGGAACTTTCTCAACAGCACTAGCTGGTGGTTTCACCTCTTCCTCCCCCTCAGATTTTTTCGAAGTAACTGGATTTGTTTTTTGTTTCGACTGCTTGGCTTTTTGGGCCTTTTCTTCCTCATATTCAATTTCCTTTTCCTCAAGAAGTTTGGTAATGAGGTGGGCCTCACAATATTTTTTCTGGAGTAGACCCTCTTCAATGGTGTCATCTGTTTGAACTTTCTTACGCTGATTCAAAGTTGCAAGTACTTCAGCTATCTTCTCAGCAGAATATTCCATGAATTTCATCAAAGCTTCTACCTTAGCTGCAATGCTCATTGCACCTTTCACTTTGATCTTGCATTCACGGAGCATTCCATCCAAAGCAGCAGCTGACAAACCTCAGCAAGAGTGAAAAGAGGATCATATTTTTTACATCATCTTTGGTGGAATCTAGTCTACTAGTCACGTTTACTATTATTATTGGATTATAAGTTGGAATCAACGAAACCTATCCAGGAGTTACTGAAGCATGGGCCTGGGTGATTGATTCCAGTAGCTGGTGGCCCCAAGCCAGTCTATAGTATAGTTAGCTGGGTAATACATATGCCTTGGAGCTGAATGATTTTTCCCATCCCAAGAAACAGCAAAATGTATGCAGAATTCACTCAAAGTCAAAACATATTTCAGATCTTTGAAGTTAGTTGTGATGTATTCCATGTAGACTTAGACATCATAGAGCTTCAACTACCTCACCTGCGTGAATCATAACAAGCAATTTGATTGATAGTTGTACATGTAGTGTAATTCCCTGAAACAAACTACATGACTTGTTACATTCCACATTCCGGTAGACTTGCATCAGCCTAAATTCATCAATATATTGCAGTGATCCTCCTAGATTGAATCACTGTTCAGTTAAAGTGATTCAAAGCTAGAATCCACAACTTACATAGGCATACATTTGAACGATGGGCACTATGTGATACCAAGTAGCTGGATGCTTTGTTCTCAATCACGTAATTCATAACAGGTTGCGGTGGTTCCATCACAATGATTGCCTTGGGCTCACCTTGCTCACCAGCAGTGACCGAGAAGTACGCTGAATGTATCATCACGCTGAGATCGGAAAAGATCACGTCCTGGAGATAGGGATTGAGTATTATAATGACTTTGGGAAAGCTACCTAAAGCTAAAGCCTTAGGCAATGTGTCAACATATGTTTATTTCAAATTGTTATCAAACACAATGCAACTAGACTAAGTAAGATAAGTTTGAAACTGTAAGTACACAATTGTAAGCAATTGTGCATCATCTTTGATTTGACTTGAGTCTCCTTCAGTTCAAACCTCTTGGCTTCATCCACAGTGGCACATGTCAGCATTGCTGTTTGAACCTCCTGTCCACCCAGATTCATTGCGCCAACTGCAAGAGGCCAAATACGGCACAAAGTTGGAGTGGAATCAATAATGAGGCCATACTCACCTTCCATTTGCAAGACCTGAGTCGCGAATGTTTTGGATATTTCTTTCAAAGGTGCATTGAAATCATTTTTTACTTAGTCCTGTAAACCAATCTTTTCCTGCATTTGAAAATCCCAATCACTGACTTCCACCTATCCAGGTATATTTAACGTGGTTATATGGGTTTTGGGGCCATTCTTCGATACGATTAATTTAGATACAATTGAAAAACAAACTGATTCAACAGGTTAAATGATATATTCATTATCAGCCATTATGCCATATGCATCAGCCATAATATCAAGGTCTTTATCATTCCATGCATCATCACCCCCCTTCCCATCATCATCACCCCCCTTCCCCATCATCATCACCCCCTTCCCCATCATCATCATCATCATCATCATCATCCTCTTCATCATCATCATCATCATCCTCATCAGCACCAGCAATCATCATCATATTCATCATCAGTGTCATCATACTCATCCTCATCCTCATCATCACCATCATCATCATCATCATCACACATCACACATCACACATCACGCATCAACACTCATCATCATCAATATCCGGATCAACACACATCACACATCACACATCATCAGCAATGATCATCATCATCTTCTTCTTCTTCATCACCCTCATCATCATATTCATCATCATTGTCATCAATTCATCATCATTGTCATCATCATCACATTCATCCTCATCATCATCAACACATCACGAATCACAACTCATCAGCAATCATCATCAAGATCATCATCATCATCATCATCATCGTCATCATCATCATCATATTTATCCTGTGTTTGGTAAATGCTCATCCAATTTATTTAATTAATCCTCTTCTCCATCGTCATCCTCATGATCCTCTTGGCACATCATCATCCTCCTCATCATCATCATCATCATCGCCAGTCATTGCATCAATGCATCATCACCCCCTTCCCATCATCATCACCCCCTTCCCATCATCATCACCCCTCTTCCCCATCATCATCATCATCATCATCATCATCATCATCATCGTCATGCATCATCATTCACACCCTGTCATCAATCACAACTCTTTCTATGAGTGCCAAACATCAGTCAGTAGTAGGGGCCACATACATTGAAGACAACAAATCTGGTTACAGTATGTGTGATTGCTAGCCTAGTCACAGAACCCTCTGGCATCAATCCAGATACCCACAAGTAGTCCGTGGTGACATCATTTTCAAAAGCAATTTGGTGGGCTTTCAATTGGGAAAGGCTTTTTTGCACCAACATGAAGGCACTGGTACGTGACTCTGCAGCTTTGATGATCTCATTGGCATTGGGAAGCCCACACTCCCCAAGAGGTGTTTTGCAGGGACTCAAACAATCCTTTTTCAAGATGGCTTGGGAATAGGTAGCTGGGACTTGAGCAATCATACCAGGGTTTGTTTCCACTACCTTGGCCTCATCCTGAAACAAGTTGTTTGTTGTCCGAATAGCAGCTGCACAAATCTGTGCATTGGAGCCTTGTTTATGTCGGGAATGCCTGCTTTCACAATCGCGAAGTACCCCAAATGTATGCTCCAATCCTATGGTGTTTTGCCTTCCTGGGAAGTAGGCCTCCACCAAAGCAAGGAATTTGGGGCTAAGACAGTATTGTTCTTCTTCTGCCATTGTATGAATCTCCCTGAAGGCTTGCCAACGTACAAAATGGATATCTTTCAAGAACTTCGCATGTTTCTTTTCCATCTCAATAATGAAAATCCATTGCTGTCTCATGATATCCAATGTTTCTCTTGCAAGTTTGCGATCTGTTTCTGTAGCCAAGTCCAGAAATACATTGCAACAGTATGGGATGGTCTCATGATATTGTCGAAAACGATGCAAATGCTTGACAAATTTGAGAAGGAAGGCCCCATGAAGTTGGAGTGTATCAAACTCGTCAGTGGTATTCCCAATGTCATTGAGCCCAACAAAGCTGTGCACACACCCCATCCTTTCCAAAGTTGCAGAGCTGAAAGCATCAAAGATGCTCTGCTGCAGCCATGCTGGAAATCTCGTGAGCACCGTTTTGGCCTGCTGGATCCCTGCTGTCGTTGAAGTGTTCGTGCGAACCTGCGTGAGGTTTTATTTTTCAGGTTGGTATTCTCAGCGAGAGGTTGCTGCGACTGACTGAATTTGTCAGTAACTATATTATGTAATGTCACTACAAAGTAGGTACCAAGGCAGTGCTGGAACCTTTCAAGTTGTCAAAGATGTTTTGCCCTGTAGTTCTATGGGTGTGGTTGTGTGTTGATTTAGATTGAACTGCAAATGAATGTGCCCTCACTAAAGCAGTGGAGTGTTTCAGCGCAAGATCGACATGGATTCGTCAAGACATGCTAAAAATTATTTTACTTGATGCTTTCAAGTATTTTATTATATCCTGAAATTTGATTGATTTCTGAGTTACTAATCCACTGTTACCATTCTTCCCTTTCCTCCGAGCTGCCTCATCGGCACTGAACTGGCGAAATGGCCGGAGCACGGCAAGAATTCCTTCAAGAAGAGATTGCTTGTTCGGCTGAGCAAGTACCTTAGAAGATAAACAAGGCAAAACTAGAAGGAATGTAATGGTGCCCAAGTCAGGTCAAGTGATGATTTCATTCCCCAATTTTGATAATACAAAGTGTATATTATTAAGGTAAAAATACTATACTTTATAATTATATAGTTAATACATATATATGTATATAAACAATATATACACCAGAAACTATATATTATATATTAGTATTCAATATAAAAAAGGCGTGACATTACAAAGTGTATGAAATATATTATAAGTAATACAGTTTACAGTATGAAATCAACCCTATCACGTCACAGTACACCAAAAGATGATTTCCCTTACTTACCAAATGTGCATTAGATCCTTTTATTCAAAACGAATTCAGCCAGCAACCATTGACCATTGAAAGGTTAATGTTACACATTTTGGGTACCTACTTATGATGAATGGTTTTTGATACTTTGGCCTGAACTGCACTAACCATGCGTTTTTGGATTCCAAATCAAAGGCACCCTGGCAACTCTTGGAATGATTGCCCATTGATTGGTTTTGGGATCATGCAGTGACTTTGCGACAAAGTTCCACGGGTTTTCCCCTTCCAACACGCTGGCAGCCATGATGGCAAACAGCCTTGTGTGCCATTGCCTGGCCAGGAAGTACAGGTAGGTTTCGAATTAACCCTAAACTGAATTGTTGTTATTTTCAGTATCATCGCTTTAATGATGTAATTAGAAATCTCAATTATTCAGGGTATCTGTTTGGGGTCCGTCTTTTCAGTGGTGCCTCAGAAGAATCCTTCCACCATCAAAGAATGATTCCCATCGTCCCATGCTGTAGTCATTGGTCATCCCTTTTGATTCTTGGTTGGCAAATCCCATAATGGAAGCCCTGATGGAATCCAAATCATCGGCTGAAACACCAATGTCAGCAGCAATTGAATGCACCAATGGTTGTAACAAGGGGTCATCGAAAACATTCATGGTGCTAGCATAGTCATTGGTAGCTTCTTTCAATCTTCTTCCAAAGCGGCTTGTACTATATGGTGCACGATCAAGTTTCAAACACACAAAGATTTCCCTCTTGAATTCCACCAGGGCATCGTGACCAGAGAATGCAAGGTCTTGGACACGTGCCATTTTGTGCATAGAATCTCTTAAGGGAAGAACAGAACAATGTTCAGCCAGGGCTGCAAACAAAGCATAGTTGCTTGACCCTTCATCCATCACAGATGCCATTCTCAAGTGTTTCTTGAAAACTGATGTTTGGGTAGTTTGCCAACACACTTCCCCTGTTTCTGGGGTGTGGTAATAGATCATGTTTTCACCAGAAGGTTTTTTGTATACCTGACGAACTTCACCAGGCCGCAAAGGCCGCAAAGGGTTGACCGGAGCTGTGTCCGACCAGCGAAACCCAAGGAGCTTGTTCAAGCTCACTTGCAGCCCAAGCATCATGTGCTTGGTTTTGACCTTGTCGTTCACCTTGGTACCTTTGAACCCCACATTTGGCACAGCCACAATTTGGCCCTCTGAAGCATCTGGAGCCTTTCGTTTTGCGATCTCAACTGGCACCAATTGATGCAAAGCAGCGCTGGTAGGTAGGGGATTTTCTTCTAATTTCACCCGCTTCTCCGAAAGTGCTTCATCAGTTTCTTTCACAGCAGCCATAAACATAGGTGGGGAACAAATCACAAGGTCATTGATCTGAACTTGAATCAGAAGAACCTGATGATGGCAATTGTCAATGGATGAAACGGTCTAATAAAGTGAAACAAATCCACCAAATACTATATTGAAAATACTTTTGCCGTCTTATGCCCGGGGTAAAAATGATCATTATAAACAACCCTTATCTATGAAACCTGTTCAACAAGTATTCTAATCAAGGTCCTAGGTATTTCTTTTCAATGAAGGATGCTATTATGCTTGGAAAAAGATCACAATAGTTGGTCAGACAAACCAATGTTGCGCTAGATGAACCAACATCATATTGGGGGTTGCATCGAGTTGTAACAACCTTACTAAAATGTTCAGAAGTTGACTTGGTGTTATCATTTTTGATGTGTACATTGACAGACTCAAAAACAACAATGATCCCAAATACTTTGAATTATTAAAGTCGGGCAACTTCCTTGCTACACACATCAGATGCGTCGTGGTAGACCGCGATTGAAGGGAATGCGAAGACACCCAAACGGTTTTTGGCCCTAACTTTCATCATCTGTTTGGTAACCTCACTAGCCCTTGCCCAATACACTGCTGCAAAATGACCTGCTGCGACACTGCCCTTGTTTGATTTGCCAGTATCTGGGACAAGACCATGTTCAATGAGGTCAGCGTTACCACCTGTTTGGGTGGCAACAAACCCGCTGTTGCGAGCAAGAAACCTTCGAAGAAGTTCCTGTTTCACCTGCAATGATCGAAGTTTCACATTTGTCTCCCCTGCAGCGTTCTCCAAACGGATGCGGTCACTCAATGCTGAATCCCTTAGTAACCCTTCGTCTATAAGTTGGGATACTTGATGAATGATTCGACGTTGGCATCGAGCCACTGGTAGCCACTCATCGAAAGGATCCTCTTGGGGTGACATTCTCAACCAAAACCACAGGAAGTAATGAAGGGGAACACTTCCCTTGCATGAGGTTCTCCACTCACCCAATGCACCGTGGTTCCACCACCTAAACAAACATGAGTGTATGAGAGCCAATCATATCACAATAGATTTGGGGTGTTTTTATTTTTCCTTTTTGGGTGAACCAACCTATTTAAACAACAAAACTTTCATGGTGAAACCTGAAATAAAAACAGTATCTTTGAATTGCAACAAGGATCCTTTGTTTCATAGCCTTGTCAGGGTGCTCACCATTATACCCGAAGAAGCTATCCATTTGAACAGAAAGATCAATGACACGAACTGACCAATCAGGAAGCACACGAATGGTCAAGGAGGTCTGTTTGATACAACTGCAAAGACGAGCCAAAACTTGGATAGCACCTTCCTGACACTCTTTGGAAAGCCCACGGTTTTGCCCCAAAATCCCCAACAAAGTGATAACACCTGCCCCTGTGGCAGCAGCAAAGGGAAGAGCCAAGATTTTTTGGGAAGGCTCATCTTCTTTGGTTCCCTTGAATGAAGATTCTCGCTGAAGGTGATGCATTCCAATTCCCCAATGGTTGCGAATAGCAATGGTGGCAGTGCTGTACCAGTTTTTGCTAAACCAATTGTAGAAAGGGGATCGAAACACTTTGCGCCAAAAGTCCGAAACCAAAAACATGTGCTTGTATCCATTGAGCTTCTCTGACACATCATCAGACACCTGGGGTATTGGTTGTTTGAACGATATTTGAAACACTAACTACTTAATTAATTTGTATTCCACCAATATTGTTATAGACAAGGAATCTGGAAGAGCTGTTGAATCAAAATTTCAAAATACAAACACACCTGAGTGGCAAATAATATGGGATGATTTTCTTTTGTATCCTATAATACGTTGTGTTCCCTGTACATTATATTGAGTACCTACTTTGTTTTTCTTTCACCACACCCTTATGCCTTCAATACACTGAAGGAGATGCCCTCAAAATGTTTGTACAACTGCTCATAGGACCGTGTATGCTGGTGGTTCACCGAATCCGCTTCCAAACTCTGCAGCTCGCGCACCAAGACACTCGGGTGCTCGCAAATGGTGTCGTGTGGACGAATTGCGAAGAAGCACTTGGATCTGATCATGTCAATCGCTGTAGCCAAGCATTCCTGAGAGAGTTTGCCATTCAGAGATGATAAATGACGGTTGCTATTGACAATGACCTCTAATTGCCGAATCTTCTGAGCCATACCATCAGGTTCGAGAACAAATTGGCCAAGCATATTGAAGACTGCTCGTACTTTCGCAGCCTGATCAGGGGATATTACTAGTGAGAAGACCAAAAAATATACCTTTTCAGATTGTCGAGTCACTAGCACTATTTCCATTTCAGGCTTTTATTACATCATAGTGATAGTATTAATATTAGAAAACACCTGCGGGTCCAATAGGAAATACATGATCAAACCCAAACATCAGTGTGAAAGAGCATTACTTTTAGATCCACACTCTTCCAAATGTTGAAATGCCAACTATGTGGAAATGCAAACTCTCTTTTAACTGCAAATTGAATTGTTTTGCCCTTTTTGGGGTACTTTGTTATTTTCACATATCAAGCCTTTGTCAAATTTGTATATAAACATATATTATATATAAAAGTACGATGGCCGTGCTCTGATTCTATAATTACCTGGTTCATTGATGCCAAATCCCACATTCAATGAATGGTTTTGATTTGTACAGCTGGCCTCCTTTAGATCCATCTGTAATTAGACTATGATGGTGGCAGCATCAAATCGAGCAAACTTAAAATGCAATGTGTTCAAAGTTAATAGATATATCCACCTACTTTCAAAATTCAGATTTTGTCCACGCATTGACTTGCGAGCACCTCAGGGTCATCTTGCTGTTCCAAGGAATCTTGCATCTCAGCATCAATTGGTTCCGCCATAGCTGCGAAACCACTGGCCACTGGTGTTGCTTCTGAGCTCACCCGAGAGCCAGAATCAGATCCACTGAGATATTTCTGCAACCCAATGATTGTCAAACTCATGTTCTCACTGTCATCATTGTTACGTGATGAATCTATTCTAGAATCAATTTAATTGTTCATGGTTGCCTCACCCTGGCAAACACAAGTAATTAATTGTCTACCTGATTCTGGTTAGGCAATATCATATCACTGCTTTTGATTAATCTTCTGAGTTCCATTGCAGATCTGTCCTTGGCACTTGAACCTGCGAAAGAAGAATGTTGATTACGTTCATCTCCAAAAAAAGTTGAAAAGGGGCCATCATACTTGCAATGGTGGTCTTCTTGCAACTGCAATTTCAATCAGTTTCCAATTCCAATCCTTAATATATTTGGTGAAATTTTGAATTGATTGGCACTGATCCAAAACCAGGGTCCCCCAATTTCGGCAGTGGATGTTACGGGCTCAGACCTACGTTACGAACTCAACGACGTTACGCGCTCAACGTTTTTTTTTCCTCCGTGAAACCGCAACCAAAAAAAAAACACGAAAAAAATTGAGCCAGTACGGTGACATTGAGGTAGTAACATTAGCATTTATGTATTCGTTCCTTACATAATCGCTGATGTTACTGGCTCAACGTGACGTTACGGGCTCAACTTTTTTGCATTTTTTTTTTGAAAAAAAGTTGAGCCAGTACGCTGACATTGAGCCAGCACGATGCATTGAGCTAGTACGTTGTCATTGAGCCAGTACGATGACACTGAGCCAGCACGGTGCGGACCACATGTTTAAGCATTTTGGGTTGGGCCATCAGAAATGAAAGAAAATGATTCATTTTACCACCCCCAAAAATCCACTGGAAAACTCTGGGAATTCCCCTGGATTCTTCAAAAAGGCATCCTGCTCTCCACCCTTCTGGATCCCAAGTAGTCCTGGATTGCAGTACCTTTGGACAAATAGCTGTCCATGGCACTGCAAAAGAACGCCGCTCTTGACATTGATTTGAGCTCGTCATGTTCCTGTGGGGCAAGGCCAAGCAGAATCAGAGTCAGGTCTGTTTTTTTAGTGAAGGTGATGGAATTATTGATTCATGTTTTGATCCTTCTTTTTGATGGAAACAATCATACATTCATGGGAAACTGTGTTCGTTGATTTCAAACAAACTGCAAAAGATGTAGATTCATACCACCCGGTTTACTAATACGTGTATTCAATGGCAATTCACCATTTTGACTTTCATAAGAAAAATCAAGCCAGTCATGGGGCATGGGTTCTTGCATTGTGTTTTCTCTTGTGTATATATACTCTATAATCCTAAAGTCTAGTTCACAGGATCCAAAGTTGTATCATTACCTCATGGGAAATCCTTTCACTACGCCGCTGGCTGTATGTAATGGATGACCACATGACACCAATTGATATACACTGAACTTTATCATACACCCAAAATGGGACTTGAGCAACAGTTTGATATGGCTATTTCAGTACCTTCATCAGGTGTTCAGTACCTGATCATCATCATGAATAAAAATACACCTTTTTTTTTGCATTGTCAGTCATCCATATTCTCCTATCATCATCGAATCATAGTAATGTAATATACTAACTCTTGACATGTGCCTGACCACAAAGTGAACACCTCGACCAACCACCATCGCTATCAGGTTTCTTTCAAAACAAATGGGCAACCCTTGTTGCAATGCTTTTGCACTGTCAGAACCCTTTTGTAATTCATTTTTGACAAGGTGGTTTGGGGAGGTACCAGTCTATTTTCAACACATGCTGGGTTTATTAATTTGTTCACCCCTGGTTCTTTTTATTGAAACCAACCAGTAGTCAAATTCAAAAGCATCTACTCGATGAATACAGTACATTCCCTTTTGATATCTTTTCCGGACCAAAACTCCCCCAACCCTCACTATTACAAATACACCAAGTGGATTTTTGCGCCAGCCAACCCTTGAGGTGAGCAAGCCTATTCACCAAATGATTGTTAGTAAGCTCTTGGGCCTTCCGGGTTCTCTGCAATGGTTTCCCCAAAATACTTTTGGGCCCGTATAACCATACTTTCTGATTTTTGGGGTTTTGGAAGGTTATTATATGTCATTCAGTACCGGTAAATCCTGAAAACACCATCCTGAGTCTGCATGTATCGGCCTAGCTCCCAACCATTTTTTCTGCTGACCTTTCGAGACCATGTGTAGGTGTATCGTCATATCTGTATATATATATATATATGTATATCGATGCCTTTTCAACTGACCAGCTAGCTATGATTGTACCCCCACAAGCCGGTATTGGGCTGCATAATGGAGGTCAGATACAATCAAATTACAGCCTGTTTCACGTTGCGAGGCCGTGTTGAACGTGGCTACTGATCCCCATTCATAGGTATCAAAGCAACTACCAAGCAAAGACCATGATTCTTTTGGTTCCAAAAAACGAAAAAGAACATTTTGTACACGATGCTCAGATACCAAAAGGGACCAGGTATCGTTACCGCCCATCACCTCCTGCGCCCCGTGCCCCACGTGTGAATCCACGCTTTCGGACTCCTGCAAAGTTGCTGGCTGATGAGACCAACAACTGATGGGGGATTCAGACAAAAGCATTCTTAAAACCCTTTTTGTTTTCCACTTGCATTCGATCTCGGAAAGATACACCCATTGACTTGCATTCCCACCCAATACTGCTCTTGTCTCCTTGTGTTCCTTCTCATCTTTTTGCAGGCTCCCTGTGTCCTGTCGTGTTTCCAGGAGCTGTGGACACTAACTACCTAAACTAGTTCTTGAGGTCAGTGGTCATTTGAAGCTGGCAGCTAGCAATATGGCATCAAATACACTCAAATGTATTGATATCTATCCTCTCTCAATCAAGCAAACACTCAAACAATTAAACAAACAAACAAACAAACAAACAAACAAACAAACAAACAAACAAACAAACAAACAAACAAACACAAGAAACAAACAAACACATGAAAAAAACAAACACATGAACCAAACAAACACATGAACCAAACAAACACATGAAACAAACAAACCAATGAAACAAACAAACCAACAAACAAACAAACAAACAAACCAATGAAACAATCAAACAAACAAAGAAACAAACAAAAACAAACAAACAAACCAATGAAACAATCAAACAAACAAACAAACAAGTGTTCCCTTTTGTTACTTGTCCCAATCCCATTGATACATTTTACCAACCCAATGACCCCATTCCTGGCTACGTTTGCATGCCACCGAACTCATCTTGGACCATGAGCTACAAGGCGGCGAGCACCATACGGTCGGCGTAGCTTTGTCCATGTTGACACCTTGGTTGTTGAAGCGAGATTGCCAAATACGTATGAGGAACACTCAGACTATTTTGTTGTCAGCATTTTGTTGAAATATTAATATCCTGAACACTACTGGAATGATTCAGAATGGATCCTTTCATTGAAATTGAATCATTTGGATCACTGATGTGCTGCCCTGTTCTGCAGATAATGAATTTGACCTACCTCTACTAACTAACTGTTGGAATCTTCTGTGGAATCCAAGGGGCTCTTGAAGTCTTCAGTTGAAGATCGAGGGGGAATTGCTAGACCGCAAGCTGGTCAGTGAGTGAGCCAAAAACCACCTATCAATCAAAACTTGCATTCAGCATGTCTCAAGCAGCTTCATGTAAGGCTGTAATCATTGATTGGTGGACCAAGGAAACGTTTCATATCTCATGCGTACAGCTATGATATTTTCTGTAGATTGAAAACTGGTATCAGCAAGTCTTTGATTAAAAATCAACTTACATGTTGCACCTGCTCATGCACTCAGTTCAGATTTTTGCATCCAGTATCCCTAGATTCGCTTTTCAGCTGAGACATCACAAGCAGGACTAAGTCTGCGATTATGTATCACAAACACTGCAAAAGTAAGCCAGCTCAGCTCCGCTATTGTGCATAATTAAAAGTGTGGGCCAAAACAGTCCATCCAACACTGTACTTCATTCTTTCGATTCAAGATCATAAAAGTGAATCTCTGAATCCATTCGTATGGCGAGGGTGGTTTAGAAAACCTCAACTAAACTTGACACAACTATACATATTCTTTTTGTTACATCCATATAGTGTGTTGGCAAAACTCACCCACTGACCAAGCCCATGCTGTCAGAATCGATCAGAAGCAGCTCTTACTTAGTCACGGATCACCAGCAGGTGGAGGGTGTTCATTTTCAGGAGCATCACGATTGCCGCCGCTTCCCACGTCCTGGATAAGCTCGATGTATAGGCTAGCTATGGTTTGAGAATAGAATTCAAAACTATTCTTCAAGAGTATGTTTTGCCATCTACTATGATTAATGAGTCTAGTTTGTATTAAAGTTAGTGCATATGATTCAAGTAGTTTGGAAATATATGACCTATCTACTATGTGATAATCTGAATGCATAAAGAATATGTCCCCTTTTAAATTGGTGCATATGTTCTATTCGCAAATGCATTGCCTGTACATGTATTAATTTTTGTGAATCTAGTTCTATAAACATAAGTTCCAATTAGTTTGTGTTACCGAAGTCCAGCCTTGATGATTATGTATGTGCAAATCCATCTCAAACCCTCTAAGGACTCTATGCACATGTGGTCATTGTGTAGGTCTCTCCCCAAGCTACCAACACAATAAGACATACGTAACAACTCCCTTTCTTCACAACACACACACACACACACACACCAACTTAGCTGGCATCATGTTGTGGCTCTAACCACCTCCAACCATGTTTGGGGCTGCAGGAAAAGTTTAGCAGTAATCTCATGGGGCTAACCAATGAGCCAGAAGGATTCGTTTTCCTGTAGATTAACTATTGTTGGTTTGAGGTGGCTGCATTTTTGAATTGAATACTCAAGTACAAGTACCCCTTTCTCACCCAATAAACCTCTAGAACCCTTGTTGATTGAGCCTTAGATTAGACTTTGACTTGAGAGATTTCAGAATTTCATTTACCTAGGTTCCAATTAATTATGTTGACTCTTCTTTCGAATGAAAGTAATGCAAACTATACAGCTATATCAGTCACATTTCGCAACATCAAATTCAAGCATTTGTACAACCTAGGGCTCACAGATCTCAACATGACTCAGTGATGGGTGAATGAGAACAAATTGGCTGTATCAATTTCCTCGTCTTGTATTCCATCCTTGACTTGCACACGCAACCACTGCCACTTTACAGTCCTCGTTCTCCTTCTCTTCTTTTTTCTCATCCTCGGCTGGTACCTGTGACGGAGCTGTGGGACTATATATACATGACTAATTATCTTGAGGTGAGGCAGTGGTCCAATTGAAGCTGAATTTGGTTTGATTTATCAATATTTAATAGTTTAGAAATGATATCCATCATTTTCTTCTAGCTGCCAATGACAGCGTGGTAACTACTGGATTGAATGTTAACTGTTTTCACTCATTTAGCGATGGCCCCAAACAATGGCCTCGGGAAGGTCCTGGGGAAACAACTCGCGTTGAGTGGCAGACATTGGATTCTGCAAGACCATGCACAATGCCTCACCACGATCCTTAGTCAGATCACTAGTATAAACTTTCATTGCAAGAGTATTCTTCAGTACATCTATTCATATTGTTTCTTTAATTTGCATCTATCTTCAGTCACAATGTTCTTCTTATATTTGCATTGCTTTGGTTATGATATAATATGGTATGCTTTTTTGATGCCACCATTTTAATTGAAGAACACTGCTTCCCCATGATATGAAAATGGTAGTCAGTAAAAGATTCTCTGATAATGTACTGTAATTTACATTTCACCGTTTGAACAATTTAGATACCAAAATCAAAAATGGTCTTTGATTTGAAATTTGGCATTTCTTTTGTAGCCACTGCAAATTACTTCACCCCTCCCCAAACTACCTGCAAATGCAAACATGCATCCGATGCCAAAGCTCCGCATTCAACTGCTTTCGAAATCATCTCTTGCAAAGTGCGGTCAAATCCACTGCGAGGGGTTGGTGTTGAAGCAGGAGTCGGAGTCCCTGACCCTGCTTGGGAACCCGGTGAAAATCTAGTTCCCTCAAAAAGATCCCTATCCTCTCCACCAAGATCATTCTTCTTAGTCTCACGAGTCTCTTCACCCTTACCCTTGTGATTTCGATTACCCTTTCCTTCGTCATCATCATCTGAATCACCACTTGACATTTTCACAGACTCAGATTCATCTTCTTCCTGGTCCTCTTGGTGCACTTGGTCAGACTCAGAGTCCTCATCACCATCAGTATGTTCACCCAGCTCCAAGGTTCTTTTTCTAAGCAAACGATCCAACTTCCTTTGCTCTTGAACAGAAGCAGCAGTAGTGGACTCCTGGGATATTTCCCTTCTGCTGCCCTTTACCTTTTCTACCTTTTCCAAAGCAGTCCGTTTTGGCTTGGACCTTTTCCTCCCCTCACGTTTCCTTTCAGTTCTGTAAGTGACTTCCCCATAAAAGTCATCAACATCTTGCTTGGCCTTTTTGATCATGGAATCAACCTTACTCTTCAACTCTTTGGGGAGATTGCTATTCTGCCGAAGGGTCTTTGCAATCTGCGGGAGTGTGCTTTCACGCAAAGACATCATAGAGGAGTATCCAACCAGATGCGTCCTGCGGTTCTTGCCGGTCACAAGCCTTAGTTGGAAATGCAATGGGATCAAATTTATTCACACAAATGAGGAATACGTGTCTACTGCTTCCAATTGAAGGTCATCATCATGAAACATTAGTCATCAAATTTGGAATCTATTTGTGATTACATCTAGAAAATGATGGCAAAGCTAGCTCTCATCCAAACTAGATTAATAAATGCAACAGTTCACCTCCCAGATGGAAGTCCTTTGAAGTAACAACTGTTCTGGCTCCCTCAGATTTTGAATGCTTTCCTAGAACAATGCTATTTCTCTCTTCATCAAAGCCTATTTGAGTTACAAATATGGTATACCTATAATATTTATATATATATATCATTACTTATTAGTATCTGGTACTTAGTAGGCACGTAACAGCCAAATGACTCATAGATCTCCAGAATACGCTTCTTCCAAGTCATTTTACAAGCCTCCTCAGCCTGTGCTTGAGTTCGAAGCTCCTCATTCACTAGTTGTTTTCTCTTGGAAACTTTGCCCTGAAGACGCGTTGTAGCTTGCTTGCGCATTTGGAAAAGCTCTCCCCCACACTCATGCAAAGTAAAGGTGCTCAGTTCAGGCAGCTGTTTGTGGCATCCTGCTGGCTGGCAAATCAAAAAAGCTAACTGTTCTGGGGACAAATCCTCTACCTTCATAACTCGACCTCCTTTCAGTTTTAACTGACTCTGGCTAAGACTCAACTGCAATGCCAAGCTTGACATGGTTTGCTCTGGGTCTGCGCTAGATTCATTTGAAGAGGAGTCGTTGGAGGAAGCAGAACTTTTGGAAGTCGAAGAAGAAGCCTTTTTTGCCTTCGCCTTGTGTTTCTTTGACGACGACTTTTTCTTGCTAGTCTTCTCATCTTTTCTGACCTTCTTCTTGTCCTTTACCTTTGTCTCTGTCCCTTTGCCAGGATCACTTTGCTTGATGATGTTCTTGGCCATAGACACCTACAGGGAACTTTCACCCAGTATGTAAGTATGTTTGCAAAATTTGCAGTATTCACACATTCGAATGGCATACATTGGCTACAATACATTCGAAAAGGGAACCACATAGCCTGAACACTACATATCCTCTTGATAGAGAGGCAAAATAGGATAGTACACCATGAATGTTTTCAAACAAGTATAGTTCAGGATGTAAGTATCCCACCTTGAGCTGCTCGACGCAGTTACTAAAGGATTTCTCAAGCCCTTCAACAGCATCTGGTTTTTCTTCGACTTTGTCGGTGTTCGGACCCACTGATGTTTTAGGCAAAGCAAATGAAGAGCGTTTCTCCCTACCACCCTTCGATGACGAAGCCATAACGCAACTACCCGAGATTAAGTACGCCACACTTGAACACCCACTGCGGTTAAACCATACTTGAAAATGGATTTGTTTTTTTGCACTAGGATTTCATTCCCACCCCTGACTCTCACCCATGATCACTCAGTCACCAAGATACTTCAGCAATCAGGCAGTACACTTCGTGAACATGCATCACGCAAAGAAGCTGGCAGCTTTTCTGATTCATAGCTTGTGTCAGATCATCACATCTAGTGATTCACAATTCACCTATTAAATTGCAAGACCATGTGACTATGTATCACATGCCACCCTAACTGACCAGTCAGTTTTGCATTGACTGCTCACAAACGTAGCTAAAGTAAAATGACCCAGATCCAAAATGCATGATGCGTACATCGATTACTACCACACCATTCCATACTCCCACAACATGAGAATTGTCAATTGGGTGTCTGAAGAACCATCCATGACCTGCACCAAAGTCAGACAAACAATGTCATTCTGAGGGCTGGATTGCACATTTGTAGACTAGACTAGATGCTGGTTCATCCTGATTGATCAGTATGATAATTGGTGCATGTCGTAGATTAGCAGTCATAGCACTTCTTAATTTGAAGATAGGGTCTCAAATCATGGCTAAATCATATCTTTCAAATTTCGATTCTGGAATGGCATTGTTCGGTAGCATCAAACATCCTAAGCATTCCTGATAGGCTGGGCACGACGTGGGCTTCTCTCACGCCCAGAAACTGCGTTGTCCATGTAGATCTCGATGCGATTCTGTTGCTGACGTGCGAGCTCCTGAGTGAGCAAAAGCATTCACGCATGCCATTTCACCAAAGAGAGGAAGCAGGATATGGAAGATGAAACAAATATGGTCCCAAAGTCATAGATTTCCCTACTATGGATCTAGCGTGTTTGAGGTACATGTCGCAACTGAAAGCACCTAGCACACCCTTCAGCGTGAATACATAGTATCCGGCAGGGGTCAACCCTACTACTCAAAGCATTTCAGTACACAAGTCTTTCATGTTTCAATGATTCTGTGGGTACAAGATTAATGTGATACATGTCGGTGTGGCCACATTTCTGCACAACACAAGGAGTCTTTATTGTTTAGTTCTTGTCGCAGCAAAGTTAGAGTGGTGATTTTTGGCCACCTATTGATTTCTCATGATTGAACTGAATCAGTCCTGTAAAACATAGGGGAGAATCATCTACCTTTCTTCACGATAAAAGACAAGATGACCCCCTTTGGAGTGGACATTTGAGATTGGTATCAATGACCTTAATGATATACTATAATATTGTTTTATAAGTTATATAAAAACAAACCCTTGTCATTGATATCAATCTCAAACACAATACTTTCTCAGACTTCATATCTATATATTTAAATTCATACATATATCAGTTTTTTTTTTAAATCATCTAAACCACACCGACCAAGAGTCCTGATCATGCTGTTGCTGAAGTTGCGCAATGACACGATCTCTGATGCCATTCAACACCGCAAGGGGATTCAAAGGATTCAGGGTTTCCAGAATCACAGCAACCCCAAACAATTTCGGGTAAGTCTGGCTGGACTTCATTGAAGAATTTCCATTGATCCATTTCCCTTTCTTCTCAGCCAATTTGGCATTGGAGCTCCAGAGTTCACGCTGCTTGAGTAGACGCATCATATCTGTGTATACCCTTAGATGTACACTGTTTATTCGTCCATGTTTGAATTGTGAACTTACAGGTGTTTTTTTGCTTCCCCCCCCATTTGAACCATTTTGGCACATTACTTCCTCCACCTTCATTGGTTTCAGTGGTCTTACAATAAGTGACTAAACTATAACAAAGTCTAACCTGCACTTTTGTATCCATCCAGGTGGATGTTATTATTGAAAGACTTTTCATCAAGTATACTTCAGTCGGGCAACGAGTTCAATACCCACTTGCCTGGCCAAGTTCCTTGGAGCTTGAGAGGCTTGGTGGTAGTTGCACCGAAGCTGCGAAGACAAATGTAGTTGCTGCCCCACAAATGGCCTCCATGACGATAATTCACCTCAGCGGTATTTTTTGACGATTGGGCCATTGGCAGGGGGGGGTCCGATGAATGATCCGATCCATTTCAAATACATATATTTCAAATAAGAATATTTCCGCCAGTGGGAATTGATTCAATGCCCAGTTACATAGTAGAAACATAAATAAAGTATCGCTCACTTCCACCACATGTATGTCATGTACTTCATTTCATCCCAGGATTTCCCAAGACTTAACATGTGCTATTGAATTTAAGGCGGCTGAATATTTCCTGGTCATTATACATACCAGCCATACATAATCATAATAAGTTACTTAGTCGATGACTATTTAAGGCCGAAAGGCGCGATGGTTGTCAATCCACTGCTGCATTGCAAGAACAGTGGGGTGTGTAAACATAATACTTGATGATGGTTGTTCAATGCACACCCACAAATTCAACCATTCAGCAAGAACTGCGTAAGCCATTGTCCAACGCATCGTCTCATTGCCAAGCCGGACTACTTCAACCGAGGGATCCCCGTTGATATCAAATCCACCCTGAGCTCAGTGAGTTTAAAGATCATTTAGGAAGAAGCAAACTGCTCAAATGGTTATCTTCCAGATGAACTAGATTTTTGAAAACACACCCAAATCACGATATGTCAGGAAGATACTACCGCAGTTGAATATCTGATTGTATCTTGCATCATAGAATCATTATATGTAATGTTTTTGCTGATATTTACTGTACACTCTGAAATTTGATATCATGTTGATGGTTGACAATTTTGAAAACCCCCCTTCCTTGTTGCGTTTGCATGTTGCAGAACTGATCCACACCCAAGAGCTACATGGTGGCGCAAGCCACACCAAAGCCCGCGTGGAACACTTGGAGATGGCTTGGGTCAAAGGAATCCTGTGCTTCGGGTTGAGGATGTCCTGGCCATCCTCAATGTCGAAGGTGAAGCTATCGCCTCAAACACCGGGCCATTGTGCCACAACATGTTCTGATATTGCAGAACCCCTCAACTCTTAATGAAACAACTTTGTGCAGTTCCAGGATATGATAGCGGGGCACCTACTTGATATTAAATGGGATTTGTGGCGAAGTTTCCTATTGAATTGACTCCTTCTGCACCCAATCTACCTCTTTCCAATTACGGGCTCAACCATCTAGTTACTGGAGGCATGACATGTAAGATTCAGGACAACATGTCTTCCCAGAAACATTAATACTTGGGGAAAAAAACATCGGGACATCTTTGAAAGGTCATACATCAGAAACCTGACTAAACCAACATGTTGCAGAAGTCTTACTACTGAGCACTATTTTTGCTAAACCTGGACCAACTAATTTAATGTTGGATTCAGTAGTAGTTTACACAGTAGTTGGTCGGCTCAGCACTAGGAAAAGAACAGTACCTTCTAATAGGTGATTGCAGAAATATCACACCTCACACTTCTCACTGTGATAGTTTTTTTTTGGGAAGCACACTCCAACCCACTCATTCCCTTTATTAGAGTACTTACCTGTCCCCAACTCTTTGTGAGCTCGCGCAATCTCTCCAGCACCACTGAAGATCTCGATCACACGGTAGGTCCGCTGATAGTGGTTCAGGAATGGCACACCTGAATTCTGAATGAACAATACAAAGGATGAATATTATCAATCAAATCCAGGAACACCATCAAATATGTCTTGATATTATATCTTTCCACGCTGGTGTGCATGTTATACTTCATGTATTCTGATACTACTAGTGCTCCTTCAAAGTTCACAGTTTTACAATTTTCCTACTCCACAAATGTTCTTTTTGTTATTAAACCATGGCTCCCTTGCAATAATCCACCCAATGGCCCAAATGGCCTTCTAAATCCAAGATCCACTCACATCCAGCTTCTTTGATCAGCTGCATTGTGTCAGCTGGAAGTGTGTGGGCCATGATCACGTAACACGGGATGGGCTTGGAACAGCAGCACAGGTTTGGGCCAAGAGTTTCTGAAAACTCTGATGAGGAAGAACCCTTGACACCAATTCCAATCAATCTTTCTGATTCCTATCAAGTGATTATATAAGGACTCTTGAAAATTGAGCCAGTAAGGTGATCTGAGATAGTACGCAAAACGAGGTAGATTGGGTGCAGAAGGATTCAATTGAGGTGACATCACCTGCAATTTTCATCAGAAACTATACACTTAACCACGTAAGATCCCCGCAAAAGCCTGCCAATTCCTGAACTGAATATGAATGGTATGATAAATATGAAAAGACTGCAATTTGTTGAAACAACAAAAGTCCCTTAAAACAATCTGTAAATTCACAACAATGAGATTCTTCTCCCCAAACGCGCCTGGATGGAATTTGTTAGGGGCATCTTGTGTTCAGGTAGCTGAGGTAAGTCACCCTTTGTTAAAGTGACATCCAAGACATGAAAGCAAGGTTTGTCAGTCCCATGGTGAAAAAGGGACAATTGGATGTACCCCTAACCTGGAAAACCCGTGGTATTTAGCTGGTGTTCTCTAGTGATTCGTGGGGATGAAAAAAACCAAAAATACCCACGAAATATAGGGCTTCTTTAGGGATATCCCATAAGGGTACGTCGGTAGGGGAATGCTACCCACCCAACCGTTTCAGCCACGACGTCCTTGACGACATGGTGTGCCTCCTGCAACCCGAAAGGTTTGGGGGGATTGGACAGACAGCTTGGCGAATTTGGCGAGGGGAATCCATTCGGAACAAGGAATTTCAGGCACATCATACTCTTGATGGATGAAATCCCAAACAACCACCTGGGATGTCTATATGGGAAAACTACCAGCTTCTTCCAAGTGACCTTTTGATTCCCCAAATGGAGGTCACGTTTTCACCCCTGAAAACTGAAAAGGTCACGAATAAAACCACCAAAAAGGTCACTTAAAGGAAGAACCTGGTACCAACCTCAACTGGTTAGCCGGATTTCTGAACCATCAACAGTATCAAATGGCTGCTCTTGATCAACCCCTGGATTTTTGACAAAAAAACACAGCAGACCATCGCAAAAACTTGACTCCATGACATCCCACTAAACTAGTGGCTGAATTGTAGGAATTTGCATGACGGATGGAAAAAAACAGTTCCTACTAGACAGGGTAGTGAGTATAATCCCCTTATGTAATCCAAACTGTAAGGCTTTCTTTCACTGATCAAATACAGTTGAGTCATTGGACACAGTAGCACCAAACCATCCCTTCAATGTACTTTGGATGTTCTGCTTTTCATACATGTCCATCCCGTGTTTTTTTGTTGGAAATACAGGTCCCTTTTCTGAAAAATAAAATAATTATCATCTTGAAACGGTTGAAACAGGATGACTGATATCACTGCAAACAAGTCTGAGGAAGCGTACCCCACACGCATGGACCCTTCAAACACCCAAATGTTTGGGATCCGGATGCAACTGTTGGATCTGAGAAGGCATAATATTAGAACCCGTGATGAGGGGAAAGTCTGGATACCTTTGTGGCAAAACTATTTCAATAATATAACATGTTCTATTTCCAATCAGAGCTACCTCTTCCTTTTGAAATGAGATGAAATGAGACTTCAATAAAAATCTTCTGTATGACTTCTAAACAATCCAACCGAACGAGTTTTCCAACAACGAAAACATCCAGGCTTCGGTCCCGTCATTTCTACCTGAAGCTTAATCTTTCGGAGTGTGAGACAGAGAAAATCGCTTGGCGTTTTACTACTACCCTCCCTGAAACTAACATAGCCCATGAAAATATCCATCTTTCCTGGTAAATATGGCTATCTTAGTTTCAGGGAGAGTATCCCTGACATCATCCTGAACTTTGAATCACCCCTAAGAATCCAGACTCCTCCGGAAAAATCGTAGGTTTGATGGTCTCAAAATCCCATCCCCAGGATATGATTATAAGGGAAATCCCTTTTCTTAGGATATATCTGGATCCTTAGGGCACTGTCCATTCCTGGCGCCTCATTCTTTAGCACAATGGCCTCTAAAGGCACTTGGCGTACCTGAACCATTCTGACCGTCAAGGCACCAAATCCGAGTCTGGCATCTGAAGCCCTGGAAGCACACTAAGTTACGACATGTGCTAATACTAATATCTATGTACAGTAAATTGTGAAAGAAGATCTCGTGTACATATATATATATATCAAAGGTATATATCTATATACATCTCTATATATATAAATCTAAATATCTATCTAAAAATATATATATATCTGTATGTATGTATGTATATGTATGTATGCATTGTATAAACATATATACTTATATACAGTATCTACAAATACATGCTGGCAATGCCTTGAAATTGTGCTACTAAAGGGACCACAAGCGTGGGACGTTTTTGAGTATTCGAATCATCCATTTTCGAGGCTGGCCATCTATCTTCAACAAACCCACTAAGTCATACTGTATACTTAGTATATATTCATATACATGAATATTATACATGTACAGTATATAATGTGTATATATTTCAATGTTAAAAAAATCTATACTAATGTTCTGAACATCTACCCTATGCACTGAAAAAAATCACTGAAATATAAGCTTCAAAGTAAGGCAAACTTTCATGTTGAAAGTTCGGCGCCATTCAAAGGGCCATTTCTTTTGTAGAATCACTCTGATTATTTTGGCAACTAAAACACTTGCCTACATAATCTACTACATATATTGCCTTAAACATATCACTTTTATCACTTGACAAACTAAATCACTTAGCTACACATGGTATACATATATAGAGATACATAAAGTATTTGATATATATAGATATCTAGAACCCCAACTGACCCTATTTTTGATGGTCAAGCCTCGAAAAGAAGGCCCAAACTCCACTCCATTCAAAAACAAGGGTCGTTTGCCATTTGGGTTCCAGGTATATATTTATATATATATAGTATATTTTTGTATATATCACATCCTTTTAGCTACTGTTGATGCTTCAGAAATCCGGCACCCACCAGTTTGGTCCGGTGGTTTCTGAACCACAAAATAACACGGTTTTATACATCAACAGTACTCAGTACCACGACTTCCTCTCCGCCGGCCTGAATTGTTCTCTTGGCACGGAGGTGACCACCTCACGGACCCACTAACGTCAACCACCAAGGGGTTGGAGGGAGTCCGTACCGTTTGGGGGGTCCCCAAGGGATTCCCATGGGAAGAGTACGGTACGGTATATTTACCTACCTACTAATTTGGGACTGGTATAAAATCAACCAACATGGTAGTTTAGTAGGTAAATATACAAGTTTGAAATGTTGGTAAATATACCAGTCCCACAATTTGCCTACCTTTGGCTGGTATAAAATCAGCCATGAAAATGTAGGTAACTTGGCCTACATGAATGATGACAAGTATATTTCCATATTGCATCCATGGGACTGGTTTTTGTTTGACTACATTTTACCAAAAAATAAAAAACATGTATACATAAATATACCGTTCTTCCCATGGATCCGCCATGGGCTGGGTCGTTTGGAAAATTTGTTCATCCAAGGTTGGTTCTGGATGTTTTTTTTATGGATTGTTTTTTGTCCCCTGAAACATCCACGTTGTGTTTGATTGTTTGAAAATTGTGTTTTCTTCCTCCTTGGTGATTTGCTTATACATGGTTGGAGCAAATAAAACAAACATATTCTCGCAAATGGTGGGTTTTTCATGGTGATTTGCCGTGGTAGAAAGTAAACAATCACCTTAAACCAAAAAAGCCTCCCAAGGGCTTTTGGCGTCTCTCTATTTTTGAGAACTTTACGAGTCCTGAAAAAAAGACACAGTTTTTCTTTTCCCTCAGATGTGTTTTTTTTAAATGAGCTGTAGAGATGAATCATGTACCGTACCGGGTACTTCCGGTCGCTTTTTCCAACCTCCACATGCTAGTTTCAGAGTTTCAAGCATCAAACTCATCTGCAGCAATGATAATCCATACCAAAATCAGGTGAAAATAAACATGGCACAGTAACGGTTGATAAGGACTCAATGAAGATTAGATCACCCTCAAAATTCGTATCACCTTTTGAAGAAAACGGCCGTCGAACCATTGCCAGAACAAAAATGGGTCCAAGTCGTATCTCAAAAGAACACATCCTCAAACAACTTTGCCCACGTTTCAAAAAAACAAACTTTGCTAAACAAATAGATAATACTAAAGAGATGGTCTGAATCTTAACCACAACAGTACCTAAGTTTTGTTTAAAAAAAGCATGGCTGCCACACCTGTTTTAATAACTATATCACCCCCCCCCCTCAACCAGACCTCTGTGTGGTGTCGATGTCAACCAGAAGTGTGTAGAGATGAAAGCTAAAACCATGGCACCTGAAAGCGAAGTTGGTTCGAGTTCGACACGCCAGTTCTGATGTTGTTCTACTTAACTTTTCCTGTTCGTTGCTTGGAAAACGTTCCAAACATATTCTCCCAAATGGTGGGTGTTTCATGGTGATTTAGCATGGTACAAAGTAAACAATCACCTGAAACAAAAGTTTATGAGCACGGTGCAAAAATATTGACATCGGTTTCGGGTGGATACTTTGAAGAAATCGATGGAACATTTCCTGGAATACTTACAGAAATGTTTCAGTTGCAGTTACCGGATACAAACATAATTCCAACACTATCAGAACTGTGGATGTGGGATGCTAAATAGAGTCAATTGGAGGACCCTGAAAACTTCAGAAGAAAAACTTGATAGACGTTGATCGTCGGCACATAGCTACCTATCATCACATGGCAAAGATGGTTTCATACAGTTGATAATTGACATCATACACCAGTTGATAGGTATCAATAGCATATCAATAGCTAAAAAAAACGAAACAAAAAAAAGAACATGTCTTGCACAGGGATTTTAATACATCCCCTCCCTGAAACTAACAGTTTGCACCTGAAAATGGATGGTTGGAATGCGATCCTTTCCTTTTGGGACCCTGCCTATTTTCAGGTGCTTTTGCTGGTAGTTTCAGGGAGGGTATCCTACAAATCCTAATGGGATGAGCCTTTGAGACCCCTGGAACCCCATTTGGTACCCTAAGGATCCATACCCTTCCCGAAAATTCGTAGGTTTGATGGTCGAAAAATCCCATCCCCACCATCGGATTGTAGGGTTAATCGATGCATCCCTTTCTTAGGACATACAAACGGATCCTTAGGGATAGTGACTCCTCCCTTTCTTAGCTCCCGCCATTTTAGCGCCTAAAACAGTCCAGCCAATTGCAGGATGTATCCGACTTTGCGTGCGTCCTGGGCGTTGGTGGTCCCGAAGGTCCCAAGATTTTTGTCCCTAGAAATTGCTCTAAGAAATGGTCCACTTGTCTAAAAATAAGGATGTTTAACATGGAACCCTGAAAATATTACAAATAATAATGTTTGGAAAAGAGATTTGTTTTGATAAAAAGGTCAGTCAGTGTTAGTTTCCATGTTATTTTTTTGGGGGCCTGTAGTTTTTCAGATCTTGCTGGATTTCAGATCCTTGGACGAATTCAATCAGGTTCAAATCACAGGTTTCATTCAAAACCGCCTCCAAAATCGATTCACATCTTCAAAACTGTAAGAGAGCAACAAACAACCTACCCATACCATCCATGGGACGGGTTTGGTATATTCACCTAAATGGATTCCGTTGATTTTTATGGTTTTCATGTAGGTAAATGACACAACATACATGGAAGGTATGGGATACACTCCCTAAAACTAACAGTTCGACCCGGTTACTGGTTGTGATTCCCATGACGTCACCAAAAGTGAGGCTTGGGAAACTCATTTTTACTTTGGGGTTTCGGCCTTCATGCATTCATTCCTTGATTCATTCATGCATTCATTTCATTCCTTGATTCATCAATGCATTCAAATTCAACACATGTTCCACAATGTTAAAGAAAAAAGCTATCTAAAGCTACCAAAATTGTGGTAGGTAGTAACTACCTTTGATTATTTTTAGGTTTCGAACTATTTTCTAAGGGTTTTGCACCCATTCATTCGTTACACCCCAGCCCCAGGGGTCCAATGTCCGAAGCTCCGCCTGCAGCCTCTTGAGGTGGCCGATCTGCGCCTGGAGCATTGGAGCTGCCGATCATCTCAGAGCAATGAAAAAAACGTGGGGTTGCTGTTTAGGCTATATAGGGGATGACAAACTACCCAGTTATGTAGCCATTTTTTGAGAATCCCTATATGAAACAACCAGAGGGTTCTTGTTTTTTCGTGGCTCAAATGAAATGAGGCAGCAAGACCAGTTGAGCTTCATAGAGTCTATCCCAAAATTTACAGAGGTTTCGAGCATCCAATATATATATATATACATTCTATACATCCAGGTGGTGGCAAAAATTAGACATCAACAGTAGATGGACTGGGCATCCAGTTCACAACCAAAAGGAACGGTTGGAACTTGGTAATTCATGGGTTACCTGCCAAGTGAACTAGTGGATATTCTATATGGAACCGCATCCTAGGCACACTCAACGCAGTTTCATCTTCCCAACCACCTTGTGAAGGGCTGTATATAGAGATTCATATATATATATGTACTTCCTGCAGGTGTAGGCCAACTATGAATTGGTGGGAGATAGGCAGTTTTTTTGCAAGATGCTATTATGATAATAGGAAGAGGCAAGAAACATAACACTATAATAGATGATCTAATGTACCAATAATATATATATATATTATAACAAATCTAACAAGCTTATTTTCTTTGTTGTAAAATTATGTTTCACGGCTACACTTCCTGAAACTATGGAAGATGAATTTCCTTTTGGGACGGCCTATTAAATGTTCATCTATTTTCAGGGGCTATGGCGGCTATGTTAGTTTCAGGGAGGGTATCTCTCATGAATGATCACCCTCCCAACATGCCCCTTATTGTGAAGCCACTCCACCCCACCATGAAACCCTCATAATACGAAGATGGTTGCTATTTTTTGTAGGTGCTAAATAGTGCCATCCTAGTTTCAGGGAGGGTACAGTTTCTCCACTTTTTTTTCTCCACTTTCTTCACCTCTTCTTCGCCCTGGCCTAGTAACCCTCGGCTCTCATCGGAACTGAAGGAAGGACATGGTACCTCTGGCTCCTGTGAAAACTACCGTCCGAAAAAAAAAAAAACGAAAAAAACACGGAAAACAAAAGATGTTCGGAAATGCCACCTGAGACTGGGTTGTTTAACTGGGGATCCTTGTATTGGTGTATGAAATAATCCTTATATAACTTGGGTAGGATTTCATCCCCTATAAACCCTAAAAACAAATGTTCAGAAGGACATGTTTTTCCCAATCAACACGGTGCACCTGGGTCATAGTCATGTCTGACGGATTCATCATTGACACAAAAATGCCACCTTGCTTTTCTTTTAACTTTTGTTGATGTCCAAATTATCAAAGAAATTAGTTAAAAGGGAACCTAAAACTGTTCGGGAGAAAAATCCTCCCCATAAGTTGTCGACCAAAGATAAAACTTGGGAGTCTCGTGAGGAATCAAACATACAAATTGGTTGCTTCCAAAAATGGAGTGGGTCGCCGACGTCGGGGTGATGGAACATCATCGCCAGACCTGATAGCCTTAATAGCATCCCTGAGATCTATGTAACAAAAAGTGAGGGCAACCTCACTACCCTCCCTGAAACTAACAGCAAGTTTGCCCCTGAAAATTGGCAGGGGCCCAAAAAGGAAACGATCGTCTTCCAACCATCCATTTTCAGGTGCTATTCAATTAATATGGAACAGTGACGAGTGGCTGAGAGACAATCACCAAGTCACCACATGGTACCTCCCTTCCAAAGAGATATCACTGCCTTCTGAAGAAATCTCAGTTTAGTTGCTGGGTGGCAAGCTATTGGATTCCAAACTCCCCATCCCTTCAGTCAACGGATAGACATCACAAAAACAAAGACACCACCGCCTAGTATATATATATATATATACATATAAATGATATATGAGATAAAATCGAGAATTTGATATTTCCACATCAACTGATGATGATGATCATCGTCATCATCATCATCATCATCATCATCATCATTGAATCATCATCATCACCCATGTCAGTTCAAGGTGACACCTCTTCAATAAAACTGGCAGCCCCAAAAACCATCAAAAACCACTTAAAGATCATGTTTGGGGAGACTTGATTTTCCTTTTTCAGTGGCGATGTTGGTATCAGAGAGGGTATCAACTATAAAAATACCTCCAGGGGGTGCCAAATGGATCGGAGTTGTGGGTGTCAAAAGAGCAACCCCTTAGGGGTTTAAACAGCACCGCCCATTGGATGGTGGTGATACACATATGTCAGGGACATCATTTTTTTCCTACAGTGATCATCTTACTTTTGTAATTTGGGGCCCGGGTGGGATGTGGAGGGTATATCAGGGATAGTGAACTGTCCTACTTCAAGGACGGGGCCCGGCATCAACAATTTGCAACATCAGAATAAGTAAAAACGAACATACTAAGCATCAGTTCACAACTAGTAACTAGCTGGTGGTTGAACCAACCCAATTGAAACATATTAGTCGAATTGGATCATTCCCCCAGGTAGGGATGAAAACAAAAAATAATTAAAACCACCACCCGGTACAATTGCATTTTGGTGTCCAATACCGCAAACACACATATTGATTCTACTAGACATCCAATTGGAAGTAGTGAAGTAAGGGATTATCAGCTGGCAGGATGTTGGTCCAGTCCTTGCTTTCAAAAACCTCCATGAGCCTCGTGACCCCGCTCTGTGATAAGTTGCTTTTGTAAGGAAGTGACACAAATTGAGACCCTGTTCGTTGAGATGTTTTTTTTGTTTCATAGATCTTCGTTTATGAACACACTAGTATACAGTACCCCATATTTCTTCTGTGAATAGTCATTGCAACATTGCTGTGACAGGAACGCAACAGCACTCATGAGATTGCAAACTCGCGCTGTAGCGTTGTATTTGCAGGCTAGGGCTAGGGCTTTTTCTGGGTTTTTGTCGTTGTGTCGCTCATAAGGGCTCACAAACTCACTAGTCCAGAAAATCTCACATGACTCTATTGTATGATATCAATTAATCTATATACCCTCCTTGAAACTAACATAGCCCCCCTGAAAATCTTGGAAGATGAAATGTCTTTTTGGGATGGCATATTTTCAGGGGCGATGTCCTCTTCGTTTCAGGGGAGTCTTGACTTCTGCAGCTAAAAACAAATCAAACATCCATTAACCGCTGGTCTGTAAGCCAAGATCTCAAGTCGTTGCGAAACTGCTGCTGCTGGAACAAGTCACTAATCCTAGATTTTCATTCAATTCAGCATGGGCCATATAAAATATCTAAATTCATGGGAAGCAATGTTTGGCAGGTTTTCTTTGATCTTTATATTTGATCGATATCCTTTGAGTCTGCATCTACGTGTCATCAGTCTCTCATGTGGAGATCTGTGTTAGCCTGACACTGACCTCACGTACTTAGGAGCGGACGCCTTACTTTAAAGCTTTAGATGTTTAAACACAGATTGCATACACTTGTATCTATTGGAACAATACACAAACATAAAATTTACGACATGTTTTACATGTATACATAAATATATATAAATATGTATACATATACTATAAATGACATACATATCACAATTAACCGTATAGATAAAATCTAATACATATTACTGTATATAAGAGAGATATAATTAAGATACTTGAGACACACACGGACCTGATCAAAATCACTGAACTATCAAATATGAAGCAACCCTTTTTGGAAGGATTCTCTACAGATCCAACTATCCGCAACCTTGTAAACGACGTTGCCCTTAGCAACGGTTAGTGGACATTGTTCTTAAACATGCAAATATTTGCTACCATGAACCGACCAGTGACTAACCACCAGGTGACTCAATTCAATTCGTGACCTTTTTACTCCCTATTTGGAGGTCACCTTTCCAACCTTTGAAGGGGTCACAAATCACCAGGCCCCAAAAAGGGCACGTTTACACAGAATTGCCGGGGACTGACACATCGAACGCCCAACCAGGAAGGGAAAACAACAATTCAAATACGTGGAAAAAGGTGATAGATGATAGCCGATTGCTGATACACCCAACAAAAACAAGTATGTAATCTACATATATATATATATATGTCTAAATGAATACATACAGTATACAACAAGAGAACATCACTCTGAATTCCCTTGCTTGGAATTCTAGGAATCAAACGTTCTATACTTAGTGTAGTATTGCATGGTGTAAACTGGTCAATAAAGGGTGTCTTGATTCTCGCCAACAAAATGACAGACCTGGGATATCCTGATATCCTGCGATCGTTGTTTTGCTCTCAACAATCCGCAACACTCAGAGGGTATCGACAAATCTCTGCTCCACGGCATGTGGCAAAAAAAAGTTCTTCGTCTCACGGAATGTGTATAGGTGATAGTGATGCAACGGTGCAACTGGCAAAAACAACCGTCTCACGGTCGTTCAAGCCTTTAAAAAAGCTGACACTCAGAGCCATACCAATTGCGGATGTTAATTCTGAGAAAGTATATAAACAAATTCAAGTCCTTTCCGTGCATTCCCTGCATTTACACCTAGAATCCTTGTTTCTTGTCATCCGCAATGGGCAAGGAAACCATAGTGTAATGCATACTCTGACCAATGCCGCTGGCTGTGATGCCGTGAAACGCGAATTTTTGCAGGTTTTTGTCCAGGTGCCAAAGTGCAACCCAGCAGCAGTGCTTCTACTAAACTACACATGTGGGCAAAAACAGCTTACTTTTACAAGCACAGCAAAACCAATCCATTTCCTTATCATTTCCTTACCGGTAGTATCCGTTGTATTTCAACCTGTCACATTTATTCACATGTTTATACATTTCTATTCTCCTGTCCTGTACAATTTTTACACAGATCCTGAAGGAGCGTTGCGTACCATGAGCGATTGCAGGTGCAAATGATCTGCCTTCAAAATAAAAAACTTGGAAAACTACAAGTGCCTAGACGACATTTTCGGTAGGTAATACTAACCTATGGAATAAAATATAGGAAAAGAACAACACTTTAAGATACACCTACCTGCGTTCAACATAAACTTAAACAGCATATGACACGAACAAAACCAAATCAAAATAATTGGAAATAATTGCTTGGGATAGACATGAATCAAAGGACATGAACCACGGCGCCCACGCGAGCGGCATCAGCCAGTCACAAGCTCGTGAGACTGAATGATGTCTATGACGAGTCATGAACATGAAATAGGAAGTGTTTTCGTGGCCTCATTAAAAAAAAAAACAGTGGTATACAGTGGTCATATAACAAGAATCCTTACCCTAAACAGTGCCATATAACAGGAATCTTTACCTAAAAACTAACACTTTCACGGATATATGAAATTTGGATAAATTTGGAAACATTTTATTTGACTCTGGGGGATGTTGGGTCCACGAATCCCCATCCTCCCATCGGACTTGTCGGACATCAATCTGTCAGCCCCACGATTCTGAACAAAGCTGTTAAACAGTCGAAGAATTGTCTCAAATTTGTATCGAATGTTTACGGGACACCCTACGGCACACCCTACGGCCTACTGGATAGCTGCTACCGTGAATTCTCCTATAGCCATGTGTTTTTTGTTGCAGGAACGTATATTTTGGAACAAAACCAGGTGAGAAACAAAAAAAAAAACGGCCCCGGAGACTTTCCATGGAGAAATCCTGCGCAGTTTAATCGGGATCCTTATTTCATCTTATTTCATGGTTTATGAAATCATCCCAATATACCTGGGTAGTATAATCCCTTACATAGCCTAAACAACCAGGGTTTCTTTCGTTGCTCAGGTAAGATCTCTAATACATTACCATCCGTCCGAAGTAAGAGTGCCCCAGAGTGCCCCCGAACAAAAACAGATCGTGACCAAAAAAGGATCCTGAAAACAATCTGTGGAATAGTGATTTTTTTTTGGAATGAAGTAGCAGTTGTAACTTAAACAAAATAGACTAGTCGGTGGTTTTTCAACCCATCTGAACAAAAAATATCTGTCAAAGTGGATCGTTTTGCCAGGTTGGGGTGAAAACAAACAAATATTTGAAATCACCACATATATAAATATAGTGAATCTATTCAACATTGTTCATGGATCCTCAAGGCCAAACTTAAAAATGCCGACTAAGGTCGCTACTCAGCGACCCTGTCCACGCGTTGTTTTTTGTTTTTTCTCGGCGTGCCAAAACGCCGTTTCCAAGAGGTTGCCTGTGCCATGCCGTGGAAAAACCATCGAACAACACTACTGTTTGATGCTTTAAAGAAAAAAATACACTGCAAAACTGGGGAGGATAATGGTAAATACTGGAGAGAATAGTGGCCATCATAAGAACTGCTATAGTAGGTTGCAATTGTATATATCAAACAAACAGTTTCTTGCATAGCCGTTTGACACAAAAATGATACTCATGAGTCCCAATGCGTAGCCGAAAAGCCTCTCCTGAAGCACGTCGTAGAGTAATTTGACCACGATGATCCGGATCTACAAGGTTCTGACTTTTAGGATTCGTACAATCTTAAAGAACTACAAAGTACTAATCAAACCCTAGCTATAAGCCATACCATCCATGTATGGTATATTTTAACCTACATGTGAGCATCTGGGTAGGGGTAAACGTCCATTAATACACCATGTTGAAGTTGTAGATTGTTTGTAGAATCTTGAGTTCGGTGTTTTGGAGGAAAAACCTCTAGATTCTCAGCCATATTTAATGTCTAACAAAAAACATCATGAGATTACCTAGTGAGCATCCTGAGTCGTTGTCGTTGATGTCGTTGGCATGTTTTTTGTAACCTTCACTATTATAACCCAACCCAACGCAAACCCGCCCACCACAACAAACCTGGGACAGTCACACATCACACAATGTACTCCTGCGGCGCGGGTGCCGGTTACAATTTGTTTTGGCAGAACTCCTAACACATTTGTTGAAGAGAAAATAACCAAGAAAACTATACAAAGCTAGAGTCACTACTGTTGATGGAAACACCAGCTGGGATGGCTAAAACATTATAAATAATGGGATAAACTACCAACCTCAACTGGTGAGTTTACCGGATTTCTGGTTGCCATGAAAAGTAGTGTCAGATTCTCAAGGTAACTGAGTTATATCAGGGATTTTTGTTGGCTCCAAAAATAAGCCCCTGCTCTAAGAAGAGGCTACTTGGCTTCGTCTGGATCGCTGCTGGCGCCGTTTCAGTAGGAAATGATTGACTCTAAAAGCCATGAATTAAGAATCAAAGGGTCTGAAGATACACGCATGTTGATGCGTTTCGATGTATTTTGTATCAAAAATTGGAAGTCCACCAAAGAAATAATGATGAAACCTTTCATCATCAAAGAATAACATGGGGAATTCATGGGGAATTCATTCTACTCCACCCATTTCAGTCGTTCATTCCCCTGTGGAAGCATGTTATTACAATTGGATGTCAAACATCTGAGCCAAAGGGCAACCTTGGCTTCAAAAACACCCTGGCCATCTGAGCCACGAACAAAAAAAAACACGGCCGGATACGGATTCCATGAGTCATCCTGGGTTGGTTATAATCCCCATATAACTGGGTAGTATATCATCCCCTATATACACTAAACAACCAGGGGCCGTTTTCTTTTTCCATTGTTCATCTTTCTCCGTGCTGCACCGGGGCATGAATTCTGATCACATGATTCGCAACTTCCAAAAGCTGGCGAATGGTTGCCTTGAGGCGATGAATCAACGAAAAGTTACTAGGGTGTCCATGGAAGTGATCGTCACTAGTTTGTAGATAAGTTGGTGTATAGCCTATTTAGGGGGACGAAAACAACCTACTTATATAGGGGTTACAATCCATTTACTAAGTACCATGGACATCCGAGTACCTTCCCAATATGAAAGGAACATCTTCCAACCACCAGTTGTCAAGGGCTATGTCATGTCAAACTTCGGGGGCGTAACTCCTAAGCCTGTAAGCGATTTTGAGGGAACACATCCTTTACAAAAAACTACCATTTGGGGAATCACCTCGGCTCAGGTCACTATAATTTGCCAAGATTTATCGGTTGTACTAAGTATTGCTTTTTGAAGCCAGCTTTAGTGTCATACATTTGATCTACCCCCGCACCCAGTAACAGTGGCAAGTAAAGGTTTATAGGGATTCCCTATTCAAAATGTAATATTGCTGGTGGTGACTGCTACTGGGAGGGGGGTACATCCAAATTACACCAATACATGAGCTGCTTGTGCAATCTACTTTGACCAGATAACGTGCAACTTTCATATTTTAATGCATATTTCATCTTGGCATATCTTGGCTACAAGCAACCAAACAAACCCAATCTCCTCAATCAAATTCTCCTAGATGGGAACACCAAAAACTCCAATCTTGATACATTTTGTATCGATTTTTTCATCCCTTTAGATGCAGCAAATTCATACCTTAGATGAAAAATGTCCAACCTATACCCACATAACAGCACCCTGGACACTCGACAGTCCTCAGGCGTTGAGTTGAACGGCCTTCCAGCAGATCCCATTTCACGGAAAAAAAAACGCAGATCTGACACTGACGGGATTTTGGTCAGAGTTTAGCAGCTACCCAACCGAAGTTTAACAGCGAGTTTACCCCTGAAAAAGTTACACTCCCTAACACTAACATAGCTTCTAAAAATGATGGTGTCCAACGCGAATCTCCTTCTCCAGGGAGCCCCCATTTTCAGGGGCTTTTGCTGTTAGTTTCAGGGAGAAACTACCAAAGTTCTGTATGAAAGTATTCTTCCAACCACCATTCTTCAGGGGCGAACTGTCATGTTAAACTTCGGCTGCATTGTATCTCTGGTTTCAACTAGCTAATACTCCGAAGACTTGGAAGTCGTGAGACCGCAATACAATGCTCCAAAAAAGGTGCTTGGATGTCCCGGGAAGTTAGGATCAATGGTTGGCAAATGGCATTTTTTCCCTATACTTGTAAATTGGGGTATACTGGGAAAATAACCAACTTACTACCCTCCAGGGGATTAACATATCCCACCTTGGGAAAAGGAAAATCATCTTCAAAATGCCATTTTTGGGGGATATGTTAGTTCCCTGGAGGGAAACCTTTTACTAACTTCCTGCGACATCCAAGTGGAGGAAAGTCCTTTGTGGGCTTCAATACTGTTGTCATCAACAACCAGAAATCCGAAAAAAAAAAACTCACCAGTTGAGGGAGGGAAAGGTAGTTGAAATTCCATGGATTTACCCAAGGTCTTTGATATATCCCAGGTGGTTAGTGGGATTTCTGAACCTATCAACTAGTATTTCAATTGAAAATATATTGATTGAACATGATCTGATGTGTGTGTGCCCTCCAACACTCATTCTGGCTCCTTGGATGGACCTGTTTTCAAACGATCCTACACCCCTGAAAACTAACATGACATTGGAAAATCCCCATGTTCAATAGGAAATACATCTTCAAATGGTGGATGTTCCAGGGGTAATATTAGTGATCAACTATGGAAAATAACACACAACATGTTGATCCACGGCCAATTTGTCAAATTGGATTATGGTACCCCAATTTATTCCATCCTGAATTCCTAACAAAAATTCAACACTCAAAAAAACCAGAGTGTGCTCACTACCATTGGACTGTTCTTTTTGGGGGCAACCATGGATAATCTAGTTGGTGGCTTAAAAATGTTTGAAATGCCACACATGTTTAAGCCAATATGTGCTCCTCCCATTGGATCTTTACCCCAAGTAACTAAGAAACAATATAAACACACCAATGTTTAAATCCACCAACGTTTGAAATGTGACTTGGGAGAGTTACTATCCCTAGGCATCAATCGTCGTATTCTCAATGATTGGGATGTTCAATCACCTCCGAAATGCATTGTCTTTGGGTTCCAATACAATTCTCAGTTTCGGTGATTGGATCCCTACTGTTGATGGAAGAAATCCGGCTAACCAGTTGACATGGAGAATCTACCATTTTTTACAGGGTTTTATACATATCAGGTGGTTGTTTGGGATTTCTTCCATCAACAGTAGGGATCCCTTGCTGTTTTTCGTCGGATAAAATCCCACCCATCCCATCCGTGCCTGTGGATTTGTCAAGAGTCCCCGCTTGTAAAGCGGCGTTAAACCTTCAAAAAAGGCGGAGTGAAAAATGGCGGGGGTGATGGAAAGTGTACAGAATGATCTGGGTAAAACTACTATATTTCCTAAACCCGAATTAAGGAGATTTTTTGGGGGGATTCCCTTACTTTTCACCACCATTTGGGGTGACTACTCGGCGGTTTGGTCGCTATAATTCGCTGATTTAATGAGCTGGGAAATTTTCTAAGCAAAGATTGATGAGAATTTGATGGGAATTTAATATTCGATGAAGGCATGGAACTGCCGAGAGGCAATATTTATTGGTCTTTTATCAAGTTCGTACGCTACACAGGGTACAACACTTGGATGTCCCAGGAAGTTAGTAAATGGTTAGTAAGTGGGTTATAACCTGCCTATAAATGGGGTATTCCTTGGGGTTATAACCCACTTACTAACCATTGATCCTATCTTCCTGGGACATCCAAGCAGGTCTCTTAGGCTTCACAAAGCGAAAGGGATCCTATACCACTTTGGGACTTGGGATGGTTTTTGTTAACAACCGGTCAATGCCACAGAGTATACCGGAGTCAGATCTGTTCATCAACAGTATCGACAGCCTCTTAAATTTGACCTCTACAAAAAACACTCCCAACTCAACCTATGGGTCAATTTGTGGATATTCTTTATAGCACCCGGGACTGGTATATTTCCCTACATTTTCCATACAAATCAACTTCATGTATAGGGTTAGTTTTATACCATACATGAATCCTATATGGGATACAATAAATAAAACATCACAAAATATGGAAAATCTGTGTACAATTCATAGGCTGTCATTCCATGCATTCGACAACTCCCGATCTGAGATGATCCCACGAAAGATATTCCTCAATGCCTTAGGAATCCAAGGCAAACATGCGAAACGGAATCCAAGGCAACATGGCATGGTGAAGGTTTCAAGTGGTACATGGATAATGGTATGACAATGTGAAACACATGTGAATCGTGTGCTGTTGTCTCATATGTTCTATTAATTTATCATTTCCTATTCATGCTTAATATTAGCTACAGTACATTTTGATCTGCAACTGATGAACACGTAATTTCTGCAATTGAAGTCTCAAACAAATTATTTCGGCACCAATTTGATACCAACAACCATACTGTCAAGTACTGGGCAGGTATACCAAACATATCTATTCACTGAGGGCCAGGCCAAAATCTTGGACCTTTTCTCAGAAACAGTCTCATCCTCCTGTGTCAGATAGGTTTGGATGAGCAAGGTTCTCTGTACCTAGTAACCACCCAAAGGGGACGAAGATGTGAGCAAGCGATTTCCAAATTCGGCACGTCCACTTTTTAAGCTGCCATCTTGCAGCGTTGCGAAGCGTGAAAGCTTTGTCACGAACTTTTGACAGAAGACGCACGAACTGAGCAGTTTCCAATGCCGATCTAGAATCTAGGAATCATCTTGATCATCTTTATCATACATTGACTAGACTGTATTCTATATACACTACCCATAGGATCCATTTATGGTATAGTTCCCTACATGTTCCCTACATTTACCATAAAAATCAACCAAATGTGGGTAAATATACCATGCATGGATGGTATGGGTTATACTAATTCATGTTCTACCAGAGTTGCTCCAATGGTTTTTTTCATATTCCCAAACCAGGCTTCGTGACAGGAATGTCCTTGAGAATGGAAGTTCCTCCGTAGTTCTATGTACGTAGATAAAGGAGGCTTTTTTTCTTATTTTGAAAGAAAGGAAATTCCAGACAGTTAGGTTTCCTGGGGGGGTAACTCAAGCAGAAATTGATAAGTGTATATTATACTTCAGTTTCAAGATCTTAATAACTCTAACGAGATATGATCTGATTCTTGGATGAATCGGATATTGTTTGCACACGTTGAAACAGCCTGTGAAATTCACCAAAATTTGAAGTGCAGCCTGGTAGCTAAGTAACAATCCGATGGGTCATGAGTTTCACACACACAAATTCCAAGGGTTGAATCATTCCGAAACAGGAATTATGCGAGACTGAAATCTGACCGAAATCGGAGTCACCCGGGGGTAGAAATAAAGCAAATGAGTAAGATTCAACATATACCTTATTCATAATCTTGGTTGTCACCTTTCGCACCCAAGCAGCCCATGCCTGCTATATCTTCCCGATCATTGGCGTTTAAGGCTTCCTTCATGTTAGCATTATGTTTGTTCAGTTCAAGCGTGGTCTCTGCTCTACGTTTCATTGCATTGAAATCCTATGCATGTCATCCAGCGCTGAAAAGAGCTTGTTATCCGTGTTTGTTTCAAGTATCCATGTAAACACATTGCAAATCCAAACAATCGCATACAGTAAACGTATAGATTAGGGTGTTTCCAAAAATAGGGGTACCCCAAAATGGATGGTTTATAATGGAAACCCCTATTAAAAATGAATGATTTGGGGGTACCACTATTTTCGGAAACACCCCTTAGTATCAGCACTTATGTCATACAGTACCTTCAACTCAGGGATTGAACCTCTTAGAATTTACAAGAAGGTTTTGAGAAGTCTTGGTGCCAATTGGGTCGAAAATTAAGCATACCCTCCAGGGAATTAACATATCCCACCTTTGGAAAAGGAAACTCATCTTCAAAACTGCCTTGGAAAGGGATATGTTAGTTCCCTGGAGGGTAATGTTTAATAACACACTAGATTATTTTTCAAATGCTCAAGTTTGAGAAGACGGTTGAATTCCCAAAAAAAATATAGGAGTCCTTGATGAAAGTAACTTTGTTCCAGTGGTTGTTGGACGAGATTTCAATCTCAACAAATAATGTACTTATATACATTGGTATGTTTATATAGAGGCATGCGGCATGCAAGACATCTGGTCAGCCTATAGTGTTTCACCAACCGGCATTCCATCTAAATTCTAAGTGAGCCACGAAAAAAACCCTCCTACTTTCCATTATACTGTACTGGTTGTTTAACAGAGGTCCTTATGATATTTATGATGGTTTATGAAATAATCCCCATGTAACTGGGTGGTTTGTCATCCCCTCTATAACCCAACCAACCGGGGTTTTCTTCGTGGCTCAAGTGGATTTCGATTTGCTTCTACCCTTCCCTTTGGGGTGACCTCGTTCGACGTAGAAATTCTCATTTTGGGAAAAAATATACATGATGCAAAAACTGATGGCCTTTAGGCCAAGGGAGGGGTGAAATTCTGTGGAAATTGACCCCTCAATGATTTGCTATTACAATTACAGTGAAATCCCGTATGATATCACCACATCTGGTTCTTGCTGGCACTTGAGATCTGCATAGGATGTTTCCAAAAGGATAAGTATCAGTGGACAACAAACGCAAATCAAATTACATGGTACAATTCAACAGTGAAATCAGAACTCAGCTCTTCTACCACTGGATACACGCGAACTGTGCTACAATCTTGACCTGTATGGCTGTGCAGATGACTGGCAATGCCAGGACTCTCTGCCAATATCTGCTGAACACAAAGAAAACACCACTACTGACCAGCCATATCAGAAATCTTTGGCCTCAACCCCCTAAAAAACGATACAGACTATACAGTAATACACCGGTCCAACCAACTATAAACAACCCCTTAAAAATGAAGCGAAATGGTTCACATGATGTGGTCGCGAAAAATCAAACAAGAGCCATCTTCAGAGATAGACGTGAACCCGCCGTTCAGGGCTTGAAAATGGGGCCTTTGAGAGGGACCAGCTACTTGATCATCATCATGCCGGCTATGATATCCTTTTGTCCTGCTGGGGGAGACAATCATAAGTTAGTTGTTGGATCATCTGTGCAGATTTGGGGGGGAACATGAACACTGCTTGAAACGATGACCTCATGATTTAGGATTCAAGAACAAATTCATCGGGACCCTACTGTGAGGGTTCAGGTTGGCCGGATGGTCGTCAATCCTTAGATTTTTTGGTAGTGCAAATTCCATGCCATAACCTTGTCTTCCAGTTCTCAATATATTTGGAACCAGGGGTCTAGTTACCTGATAAGTTGGCAACTGGGAGGTTGGTTCCAAATATATAGGGAACTGGAAGATCAGGGATATGTATGTACTGTACTAGTACCTATCATGCGAAAGATGATCGTGCAGCTCTGATGTTTTTGTTGATTTTTATTGGCACCTTTCAAAACATGTCTTTCTTTCCCAGGACTTGCATGATCCATGTTCTACTCAATTGATATATGCAACCCTGGGCAAACCCCCTCAAACATGGTGATAATATGATAATACTAGTTGGTGGTTTCAATCCCTTTGAAACATATTAGTCAATTTGGAACATAAAAAAAATAATGGCAATCACCACCCAGAATATCGGTATCATTATCAAACAGGTCTTTCGACACTGCCAGGCGAAATGCCTTGGACGAATCACTGTCACTGATCCATCTGCTCTGCAGTCGCCTGCGATGATAAGTTCGGGCATGAGGTGTCCACGGGGTGTGTGCAAAACCCGAGGCGGATTTTCACCTATTTCGAAGGTTGTTTCAACACACCTTTTGGAACACACCCCGAGCAACCTTTACCAAGAGGCTATAAAGGGACTCCAGGGGGATTTTTTTGGGGTGTGCTCTAAGACTCTAAGGGTGTGTTGTAACTTCCTCGGACAATTGTCATATGGAAGTGGATGTATGTAATCCACTCTGAAAATAATATGCAAAATTGAAGGATAACTGACCCATATAACCTTTGTAAACTAAAGATTTTAGATGTTGACAAATTGTAGAAACAGCAGTCCTGTATCACAATGTTGTAAAAGATACTTGGATAGTTCAAACCGTGTAGTTTCATTCAAAATTCATGAACATAGCATATTATTTGACTGAACGATTCCCTTGGCCATCCAGTGATTCAAACCAGAAATGTATGGGTTCCAAATTTTGCTGAAACCCTTCATACTGTTGATGCATCACCTGGAATGTAAAGAAACCTGTAAATAACGGGATAAATTGCATATCAACTGGTGCAAAATTGCTTCCATCGACAGTACTACGCAGTGGTAGTGGTACTATTCACTAATCAATGCTCCATAAAAGTCCACCACCACCGGCACTACCACCACCAAAATGCTGACACATAGGTAAACTACCAAAATGATCCCCCTTGAATGATCCTTAGGATGCATTTCCGACCGTTTTATAAAAAGATACATATAGTTGTTTACATAAATGAAAACCCAAGAAGATTCCCCTATCAAATGTGCCAACTGACCAACAGCTGAACAAACGCCACGCCTTCGTAGAAGAAAGCAATCGTTTTGGTTTCCTTCCCAACAGACAAACTTGACCGGCAACAAAAAGTCAGAGCTAGGAACCCACAAGAAGTCAAACACTATACACCCTGGAAAATTAACATGGAACCTGAAAATCGCCTACTTGAAAAGGAAAATCATCTTCCAAACCTTCACTATTGTGTTCCATGTTAATTTTCAGGGATGTAGAGTTAACCATTTTGTATATGGATGTTTATTATCTTTGGGGGGAAGAAGTGTTGTCTGGTTCCTATCTTGAAATCTCGGTCCTAAGAAGATGCAAAGGGACTAATTAAAGAAGTATATCACATGAGGCACTGTGATTGCGTTGTTGATCCCACATGTTGCATCATTTTGTCAGCTTTTGGACTAAGCTGCTGGTAATTTGCCTACAAGAAGCACCAACATTGTGTCTTTGAAATGAAATCTCTTGCCAATCTTATGTTATCCCATTTTTGGTGGGAGGTATTTCAAATGTTCAGTACCTTCTATCACAAAAACAAAATATATGTCTATATAAATAATACGCAGTATCTATAATATCTTTATATACACAAAATAATATACAGTATACAAAATATCACAAAACAAAAAAATATCTAAATATGATATTCATAACAGAGTCCACATATTTAACATTACTTCGGGTCCACTTCTCAAAAAGTGCAACAACTATTAACCGATGACAAGTTGCTCAGGACCCATCAACCTGGAAGCCCATTCAAAGGGAAGACCTCCCCGCTGACAAAAGGCGGTAAAAAGAGGTGTGTGAAGTGCACGGATTGGGTCCACCTTTTGATGGTATGTTGATTCATGGTATCTACCATGGGAACCCAAAACCTTCATCTTTATATAGAGGTTCTAACCCATATTTTGGGGGTGTAAAACCTTCATTTTTCATGGTTTTGGGGTCTAAGGGTAACTGCTAAGCTTCTTGGTTTGAAAAAGAAACGCTTTGTGTGAATTGTTTTTTTGTTGGCACACACCTTTAAACAAAAGTTGCTCAAATACATGATCAAACATCGCAAATCTGAGATGCAAAATTTGCCTTAATTTCATTTTAAAGGTGCGACAGGTCGGACTGTAGGGAAGCTGCAATAAGAAACCGTCATTTTAAGAACTTCAAGTTGTCCATTTCGCAGGGAACTAACTAACATATCCCACCTTTGGAACACGAAAAATCATCTTCAAACGTATCTTTGGGAGGGGATATGTTGCTGCCCGGAGTCCAGACCCTCCAGGGAACTAACATATCCCGGACACCCTTTAAAGGTAGCGGTTGTAAGATACATTTCCTCCACCATATGTATGCATATGTGATCCACTCGCCTGGCCTACGACCAACTTCTGTGAGGGCACGTTTTTGAAAGCCATCTTTGCCACACTGGCGGCCTCAACCCGGCTCATGGGATACATGGATGCATACGTACATGTATCACTACATGACATTGCACACATACCATGCGAAAGCCATAGAATCAGCAAGTATGTCCATTTTAGATTGGGAGATGACAAAAAAAAACGTAGTTGGGTGTGAGAAATGCTGGGTGACTATTTATACCAATGAAACACAACAAACTTCCAGGGTCTTCATATTTACAACAAGTAGAAAATAGATATATCATGGGTGCCTTCCCTCCCATGTCTTGGTCTGTGGGGGGGGGGACCTGTGTGCTGTAAGCTGAGCGTGCCATCTAGATAGGTTCTACTACAGAAGAAACTTCACCAAAACTAAGAGCACAAACTAGCAGGAAATGGGAGTGTTCTACACCCCAAATATAGATACATATAGATACCAAAAATGATGGTTTGGAAGATGTATCTCCCTTCTAATATGGCTATGTTGGGTATCTATGCTAAATTTCACGCGGGGGGTAAGTTCATGTTCTTGGGAGGGCAAAAGGCATTCACTTGGGTCATGTTTACTAGCAATCGCGGATTGCAATTAGCAAACTCACGCGCACTGCGTCTTCATTTGGGGAGGGTCACGCTGTATTTCGTTCATGTGCAAGATGCATTTTGAAAACCTGCCGGAATTCTGGATATATCGCAAATATCTCAAAGACTGGATATAGCAAAATCAATATCTGACAACAACTAATATGTATAAACTGCGTAAAAGAAATTGCCCAAGTGCTGGATATCTACAATATAAAGGTATACAACATAGTTTTGTATCAACTGGGAAGCAGGATCTACCGGGTTGAAGCACATATAACTATGTAACATACTAGGTCTTCTACAAAAACCCACGTTCGCTGGTTGTATCTTCCCGGGCGGTGGCACACCTTGTCTGGCTTGGCCTCTTTGGAACGCTTCAAGAGCGGTTTCAACGCCTCGGAGGCGACTGTTTTCACCGAGTTTAGCTTTGATAGTTTTTGAAGTTTGAACCCAATGGAAAACAACAAGTACCCATAGGATCCATGGGACTGGTATATTTACCTACGTGGAGCTAAAATTTATGGTAAATGCTGGTAAATATACCATACAGGGATCCTATGGGGTATGCAATCCCTACATATACTCAAAACCAATTAGTGGTTGGTAGTATTCGAAATATTATACACATAGAATTGCATATATAGCTGTATAGTGCTACAAATAGTATTGATATTTGAGTTGGTGAATATTTCAGAATATAAATTTGAGGATTGTGAATTGTATGATCTATCTTTGACCAACATGAGTAGCTTAAAATTGGTTAAATAATTACAGTTATTAAGGTAATAAAGGTATTTTACAACTGGTTGGTGCTCAACCCCCCACCTTGTTGCTCATTTGCTCGTTATTCAGTAGGGAAAATGATCATCTTTTGCTCGTTTGCTCGTCACTAAGCACAGCCCAGATAATTACGTAACTTTACCTAGTTGGTGGTTTCAACCCATTTAAAAAATATTAGTCAAAAAAGACATCTTCCCAAAATAGGGATGAAAATAAGAAATCTTTGAAACCACCACCTAGGCAACTTTATTTAACCAATAACCCTACATGCATTTGATGCCAGCCATTTCAGCCGATCGTTTGAAATATTTTTAGCCTAAAAGCTCGATTAAAACTCGGTGGGAGCATGGATGGTAGCTCCAAATGACAATAGGGTTTCACACCAGCCGAAAATTTAACATATGTTCAAGAGTTATATATATATATACATATTATATTATTACCTTTTCTGAACCATCAACTGCATTACACAAAAAAACACATGCTGGTCACACCACAAAGTTTGGAAAAAGCGCTAAAAAGCAGCCCCAACGTGGCCAAGGCCGAGACTGGGAGTCATCCATGATTCGATTTTTTCGCTTCAGGAGGTTTTTTGTCATTTGAGATCCAAAAAAGTCCCGTGGCAAATTGGAAAATCTCAGTGAAACCATGAAATTATATGAACTGCATGTGAAGTATATAAATTAAAATAAATTATATATGAATCACAGTACAAAATGCATATGTGAAGTATATAAATTGATAAAAATTATATATGAATCACAGTACACAATGCATATGTGAAGTATATAAATTGATAAACATTATATATGAAACACAGTACACAATGCAT
>DF239295.1:158958-222656 GCA_000507305.1 Breviolum minutum Mf 1.05b.01
ATATATATATATATTAATATACATATATATCAATATAATATGTATAGTATAGATATATATATATATACACATAATGCTTTGCCTGTTGAATTGAATCACTAATCATCAGATTTGACTTGAGTACATAGAAATAATTATAATATAGCCCTTAAACTCAATTTTTTGGAACTCCGCAGATTGGAGGAAACCTAGTGGGACAAACCGATCACGGGATCATTTCCAATGAAACAACAACAAAAAATTCAAACAAAAAATCCTCTCAGCTAAACCCAAACTGCACAAGTTTCAGGTTGGCTTTGGCCCTTGGTATTCCGTTTCATGTCATTGAGTTAAACGACACAATCGACACATCTCCCACACCTCACCCTCTGCGAGAAGCCAAGGAGCGCTTCGGGGTGAAGTAGAGCCGCCGTGACTCTTGCAGAAAGCCTTTTTCCAAACAGGAACAACAACACCATGGATTCAACAGGGCTTACAGGGTTTTGCGATATGAATGGTCTTGGTTGGTGGTTTTTTGCCACCCATCTGAAAAATATGATCGTCAAAATGGGTTCATCTTCCCCAATTTTCGGGGTGGAAAATAAAAAATGTTTGAAACCACCACCTAGATATGAATGTCCCGTATTGTACATGAGTTACAACACAGTTCAAGATTAAAGACCTTCCTGGTTTAAAAGCTACTGAGGGGTGATGTCTTTTGAAATACTTGTTTTCCACAAGGGACAAATAACAGAGGGTCGCAGTGAATTGAAAGATGACTTAGCAAATTTCATTGGACAAAAACGGGCCAGCACATCAAACCGCTAGATGTGTGGCCGCAACTCCCAGGGCTACATTTACCCTAAAAATCAATCTAATGCAGGTATATAAACCATACATGGATCCTTAGGGGTTGGATAAAAAGCACTCCAAAACGATCAGGGAATCGGGAAAAATCCTTGGTGGCTGCACCTGATGTCACGGTAAAATACCATTGCTGGGGACGTTGCTGTACCAAAAAAAAACCTTCAACTCCCAAACTAAACCTATCCAACATGCCAAGAAAACACAAAGATTGAGCTTGACAAACCCCAGATTTTTCCCTAGGTCCTTTCAACAACAAACTGCTTGGTTCACCAACCATCTTCACCTTGAAACGGACCGACCCTCTGCTCATCATTTATTAATAGGGGAAAATGGTCATCCAGTAAACCTCATATGCTCTGGGCTTGGTGGGTTTGAAGAGTTTTTGGAACCGGATCCTAAGGATTTCAAGATCCCACCGTTGGAAAGGGTCTTGTTTTTTGTTTTGTTTTTCAAGTTGGAGGAAGTTCTTTGGAATGACCGGAATGACCCATTCCCCATTCATGTTCTTTGTGTTCATATGCAACAACAAGAAACAGGGTAGTTACCCCATTGGCAGTATGCATACCACTGATACAAGAGGTACATACCAGGTATTAGAGCCCCAAATGACCTCTATTTTTGAAGATCAACCCCTCAAAACAAGGCCTAAACTCCAACAAAAACAAGGGTCATTTGGGTTCTAGTTCTAGGTATGTATAGAGATTGCCTGCGCAGGAAGTTGATATTTGCTTCCTACCATCTCTTCCCAAAAGATGAACACCCTGCCTGTCAACCCTCCTGGCGCCATGAGTTTTCAGGTCGGCCAGCGATGCCGTGGGCTGTTGCGCTTTGGGCCGTTGGGCAACAAAGGATAACACGTGAATGGCAAACGTACAGGATCTGCAAAGGCACTATTCTTACTAATCCTAAATATTGTTACTGAAATACTATAACACAATAATATGTCTCGATATACTGTATATCTTCATGTTGACATGTGCCACTCTTGAGTCTCTTGTTAATTATTGATATGTTTTTGATGTTTAACAATATGGACTGAACAAACAAAACAGACACAAACGAATTCATCAGTGTCAAAATATCCTCATGGTCTCGAAACCTTTCAAATCACAATTTGGTTTAACTTATTCATAAAAAAAACTCTCTGAAAAGGTGCACCTGCTTGTTTTTTTCCAAACTCATTCCACATGCAGGTCAATTGACATGAAGCTGAAGATATCTTTTCTTTTTTTGATTGTATACCATGGTATGCACACGCACTTGAAACATCCAAGGCCAGGCTGGACTTCCAACTGATTTTTGGCAAGTCCTTGAAGCCAATACATTTGCAGATGCACCCGGCTACGGCTACACCCCCGAAGTTTAACAGGACATAGCCCCTGAAAAATGGTGGTTGGAAGATGATCCTTCCCTATTACGAAGGTAACTTTTCAAAGGCTATGTGAAACTTCTGGGGTGTATTTGTTGAGCAAGGTCGAAAGGCTAAGTTGATCGAATGTTCTTCGTTGGTTGGGGTTTGGGGGTTGTTGATTGATTGGGGTGGGCAACAACCATGCTGGTCATACATGACTCTGCTTCTCCCATAATCATGTTTTTTTGTTTGGAAAATGGCGGGATGTTTCAGAGGCAACGATCCTATTGGAGATACACCCATGTTTCACGGAAAAAAACATGATTATGGGAGGAAGGGGGTGTACAACATACTCCTGTTGATACCATTTAAGGCATGGGTATAAGGGGCCCATCTCCAGTCATTTCCCTTGCAACATTGAAAGCTATGAAGCTATTGATTTGTGACCACCTCAAAAGAGGTAAACTCCTCGGAGAACCCATTCTGCTACTTGGCAAATTTGCGAAGACAAACCCTCTTCAAAACAAACAACATCTTGGTAAGACATACATATATTATTTCTGCAAATAGTATGATATATTGTAAAATGTATATGAATGTATTACATGCATCAATCTTGAGATAATTTATATCAACTCTTCCCAGTGGGGAAACTTCACCAACGCATCAACATATATGTACTAGTTGATTATATTAAAAATCTTTGCACCTTGTTTTCCGTTGCATTTCGATATATATCTAATATGATATCATTTGCTATCTACCGAATCATTGCACAACAAAAGCCCTCCCTGAAACTGAAACTAACAGGAAATCAACCCTGAAAATAGGCCTTTTGCCCAAAAAGGAAACGAGAAAGTCTTCCAACCATCGATTTTCTGGTGGTGCAATTCGTTAGTTTCAAGATATCATTATTCCCCAGTGAATTCCCTTAGATTCACTGCATCTGGCTGTTTCCCCCGAAATTCGTAGGGAAGTTTACCGGGAAGTAACTTCATCCCCCATCATAACTGCTTGGGTGGTTGGATCCAACCCATCTGAAAAATAGGATCGTCAAAATGGGTGAAAATCTTCCCCAATTTTCGGGGGTGAAAATAAAAAATGACCCAAATAACCAAATATAGGGCTGGTTGCTGCTTTCCATCCAAATCCGTTGGGCCTTCATGGAGTAGTACAATGGCCGAAAGAGCTGATCCACAAGATGCCTGGAGAAGATGAAGGTTCCAGGTGGCGGGCGTTGTTGTTGAAGGTGCGGTTGATTGGGAAAGGGGGTAGGGTTTTCACGGCGTTGTTGTTTGTTGCCATAGATGTTGCCGGTTGCCTGTTTAAGAGGAAAAAATCGCACCAATAACATCAGTTTTTATCGTGGAAATGGAAATCAAGAACAGAAGTGATGAACTGGATGAAAGTGTGAGTGTGTGTTTTGAAATTATTTTTTAATGTTGGGTGTGTACCTATAAGTAAATGAACATAGACTAGAAACATATGATCCACTTGCAAAGGAACTCCCTTTTCACCAATCCGGCATTTAGGCATGTAGGTGTTCCCTGTATATCTATACGTATAGCATCGTTTTTAAAATGAAATTGTGGAATTGTATAAAAGTTGGGTGAGTTATTGTTGGTTTCTGTACAAAAAGATATGGCAATCGCTGTTGATTGGATCGGTAGGTAGTATAGTTCTAAGCAGACTTAGGGCCTTAGGGTTCAGGGGAAGTCTCGTTAGTCAGCATCCGTCTTTCTTTTTTACAAGTGTTCCTTTCATTGCATTTTTTTGGGGGACAAAAACTGTAATGTATGAAAAGTTAGATCAAAAAACCTAACTTTAGGATAACTTTAGGCCAGTGTGAAAATTTCAATGCAGGGAAGTTCTACACAAAAAGTCTCAGTATTAATATTGTAGCTATTCAGAGACGAAGACTGGACGAAAGCAAGTAAAACAAGGTCAACATTTAGATCTGGCTCCACATCTCTTATTGAAGAAAGGATAAGTTGAGCTGTCCAGAATCACAAACATGTAGCTACCCAGTGACTTTCTTCATATTTTGGTAGTTTTTTTTTCGTTCCAGAGTTGGTAGAGAAAAATGTTGGAGGCAAACACTTCAAAGTACATATCCTAATCACCAACCCCCCAAACTCCAAAAAAACTGTCTGAAAAATCACCGTTTAAACACCCGTCTCTTTGGCGAAAAAACAAACAATTAAAAAACCGGTTCCGCCGTTGTCAGTAACGTTATACACCGAAACCACTACCCTATAGGATCCATGTATGGTATAGTTCCCTACATTTACCATAAAAATCAACCAAATGTAGGTAAATAATGGTAAATATACCGTTCGTCCCATGGATGGTATGGGTACGTATAGAACTCGATTTTAAGCGTTCGAACTTCCGTTAACCCATCGGGTTGGACAGCCAGCCCAACAGCCGCCGCCTGGTGAGTTTGTCCAAGGCTTCCTTCTCTTTCTCTTGAAGTCCCTTGGTAGCTTCACGGCTGCTTTTTTGAACAGGCGGTTGGTGCTGTTTTTTTGTTTAACCAGGTGGAAAATTTAAAGCCAAGCTGAAATAACCACAAAGCCATTATTTTGCTAAGTTTCTTCAATCATGATGCAGGGTATACCCTATGCAATAACCACGATTCACGATTCGCCGAACTGATGATCATTGAACAGGCAGCATTCCCCAAACGTATACAGTACGGTCGAAACTGCCCAAATGGATGGTGCGGTTTCGACTCAAAACCTTTCTGCAAATGGCGCCAGTTTCATGCAGCGAATGAATCTGACAAAGAAATATTGGTGGATCTGATTCTGATTCTTCATCATGAACAGTTGAAACTTGTCAGCAGTCTCCTTTTTTGCAACAGGGAATGGTTCAATATAATTAATTAACCTCCAAAAACATCCAAAAACAACATTTAACCTTCGACAACCGTCCCAAGTTATCTGCGGCCCCAATAAAATGCAACTAAACTCCTGGCAATTCTGCTGGTGACCTTTTTGGGATGGTGATTTGTGACCCCTCCAAAGGTCGGGTCAAGTGACCTCCAACGATCGGGGATAAAAAAAGGTCACGGCTTGAATCACCTGGCTAGTATAACTACCTAGCCAGGTCAAAATAGATGGCACAAATAACAACAAAAGGTAGGTTACTAAAGGTTTCTTATTAAAAAACATATTATGTAGGGACGGTTTAGCCATTCTCCGGCTCCAACTTTCCTTTGTGTCACTGCTTCATCGCCCGTGGCCTTCAGTTTGTGTTCCATCTTGGCGTACTCCTCACGTCGGATTCGCTCCGCCATTGCCTCCAGATGTCTCCCCTCAATGGAAATGAACTAATAGAGACAAAATTGTCATGAAAGTAATTCAGCCGCGATATGTACTCAACGCAATGACTTCGTGCAACCAAACAACTAATGGGTGAATTGTTGGTTTGGGTTGGTGGTGTGGTTTGGGATTGAAAAAGGATACCACACTAAGTAACAAATTAACAAAAACCAACAATCAACAATTAAATCATGACCTGCAACCAAACTTAACATGAATTTCCAATCATCTTCACTAAAAAACCATGGTTCACCCCAACAAACGAAGTCACCCTTCATCCAACGAAAAAAAAATGGATGGATCTTCCGAGATCGTTCGGTCACCACGCCGCCATAATGAATCTTCCCAACGACACACCGTGCCCAACCTGCAATGCGGCCAAATAGGGCACCGCCCCTTGCGATGCCTTCCATCGATGTCTCGAGTCGTTTCGTTTCTTTTTTTTTCGTTGTCGTCGAAACGACCTCGATGTCTGGGGTTGTGAAAAATATTCCAAAGGTATACTACCTGCCGTTGAAATAACTGCATATAGATGATTTATGGCATAAAATTATGTTGGAAGTTTTTTGGAAATCCATCTTGTTTTAGCTTGGGAATATCCAGATTAGTAGACTAGCATATATATATATATAAATATTATATTATGTAATTTCCTACACATGATTGGACACGTCTGATTACGCAAGTACATGTTCGGTGTTCAAAGAGACTGAAAATTATGAGTTCAATGCTGCCGCAGTCCCCCAACAGGGAACAATAAGTCGGATGAGGATTTCGTTCTGCCCGTGCATGTCATCAAATGGCGAAGATATGTCACCACTGCAACCAACTTGGAACATGATGCATCCAGCCACTGCAGATCACTGATGAAACATATAAACTCCGACCTCAAATCACCAATGGATATCTGAAAAAACACCATTTCCTGTCACTTCAGCTAACTGTTCGGTCAATATTTGGGACATATTTGGACCAAATTTGTCTAGTTGGTGGTTTCAACCCATCTGAAAAATATTATATAGTCAAAATGGGAATCTTCCCCAACTAGGGGTAAAAATAAAAAATATTTGAAACCACCACCTAGTTGTTGAACCATGTGGACCAACCAGCCCCAAAAAATCAAGTGGAACCTGCCAGCATTTGAACTTGGAGACTTCCTGTGTGATCAAGCGTTTGGCCTGCTGCAGCATGCGTTGGAATTTTGTTAGGCTTCAAGGGAAGTCATCATCCCCAATACAAACACAACGGCCAAACCTAGCTGGTGGTTGAACCAACCCATTCAAAAATATGATCGTGATCGTCAAATTGGATCATTCCCGCAGGTAGGGATGAAAATACAAAATATTGAAAACACCACCCAGAAACGTTTAAGCAGTGTCAATCCAGCTGATATCATGGTATTTGTTTCCAGTGAAAAATTCACCATGAAAGAAAAAACACACAATGTTTGTTATGTTTTTTTTATCGGAATCCCAATTGAGCCACGAAAAAAACACATCCTACTTTCCACTGTACTGGTTGGTTAAGAAGGATCCTTGTAATGGCTTATTAAAGTCCCCACATAACTGGGTAGTGTCATCCCCTATATACCCTAAACAGCCAGGGTTTCTTTCCATTGCTCAATTGGGTGTGGATGTTGTCAACTGCATCTTGTATGAAAGACAGAAATTTAGGAGGTCGTTAGAAATAGTCGTTCTCTTCGGGGCAAAACTCATAACCCAGTAGTGGACCTTCCTAGTAAATCCTAGCGTTATCTAGTTGGTGGTTGAACCAACCCATTTAAAAGATATGATTGTCAAACTTGGATCATTTCCCCAGGTAAGGGTGAAAATAAAACATATTTGAAACCACCACCTAGTTATTAATCAGCCAATGGTAGCTTGGTACTTCAGGTTGGCATAATTCCCATCCGTTCCCAAGCGATAATCCCAGTCATGTGGGGGAAGCCTTGGATAGAGTGTCCTAACCACCAAACCAGCAACTACTTGGTATTGACTGATTCAACTCATCTGAAAAAATATGTTCGTCAAATGGAAACCCTTACCCCAAATAGGTGTAAACATAAAATGTCCAACTTGAGGCCTGGTGCTAATTTGGGACTGTATTTTGGCAACCTACAGGGCTTTGGGATGGGATGGAAGTTTGTCCGGGGGCACTGTATCCCTTCCCAATAACCGTCAGGGTCCAGGGTTGATACCTTGCATCCCGGATCTTTCCAATCACCATGGATTCACACAACTCCCAAGTTTTTTCAAATTGTTTGGAAACCCTAAAAATTCACCGGACCTCCTCTTCTTCTGGTTGGTGGTTGAACCAACCCATCTGAAAAATCTGCTCGTCAAAATGGATTCATCTTCCCTTAATTTCGGGATGAAAACGAAAAAATCATTGAAACCATCACCTAGCCTTGCTTTTACAAACCTCAAAATCATGGTGGTTGTTGATCAACTTCCAATCACATGGGTTCACAACACTCCCAAGTTTTTTCAAATGGTTTGGAAACCCCAAAAAATTCACCGGACCTGCTCTTCTTCCCTTTTATCCACCTCAAAATCATGGTGCTTCATCCTGGTTTTGTTCCACTTCCACTTCCCTTTCGCCTTCTGTACTTCTGCTTGACGCTTCATGGCATTGGCCTCTACTACCTTCGATGGATGGAAAAACCCATCGTTTCTTGGAGCATATCGAGACTAACTGTACCTAGTTGGAGGATCATCCTATTTAGTAAATGCTTAATAACCATGGTTAGTAAGTCCTGTAAGTATGGTTATTCCCCTTACAAATGGGCTAAATGGCTTATAAATGGGGCTTACTAACCACTTACGAACTAACTGGGATGATCCTCCAAGTAGTTGGTGGTTGAACCAACCCCCTTTGAAACATCTTAGTCAAAATGGGTTCATCTTCCCCCAATTTTCGGGGTGAACATAAGAAATCTTTAAAACCAGTTACTATCGTTCTTGGAAACCAGGGCAACGTTGGTTACAGAAGCTGAGTCGCCATAACCAAGAACCAAATCTCTGGTCTCAACAGTGCCCCATTCGAGAATCATACGTCAGGGATGTACAACGCCGACATAATATGTACACTTTGCATGATCAATCAATAAATGTCAAACATGATCATAGCTAAAATAAGCTCCTTTATTGCCAATCGTCGAATCGTATTTCGGCAAGTGTATCTAAACGACTTAAGGATTCTAAACTCCATTGATCTCCTGCAACGCTGTTGCGATTTCTTGTGGATTTGATTGCTCTAGCTTCCAAGTTTGTAAGAAACTTGGGATACAAAACCCTTCAATGTCCATCACTAGCATGATTTAAATTGACCGGTGAGCCAACAACAACTTGATATACCTGACCTGAAACTTTTTGGAACCCGAAACGTTGAAGCTTGGCAGGACGAGAAAGTGCCTTTCTTTTTTTTTGAGAAGCGAAGGAAAGGCGAAACGCAGGTGCGGGATGTTTTTTTTAAGCCACAGGAATTTGGAGGTCTCTTGTAACGCTTAAAAGGTCACCGTTCGTCCCAACCCATTAAAAGAAGGTCACCTTTCCCTATATATCCAGACCCCTCCCAATCGAGTAGGATTAATAGTAGATTAATGGTCGAACAATTCCCATCCCCAGCGCATAGGATTAGAAGGGATTTCTCCCTTTAGGATATATCATATATCTGGAATCTGGATCCTTAGGGTATACACCCAATGACCTCTATTTTTGAAGGTCAACCCCTCAAAACAAGGCCTAAACTCCAACCAAAACAAGGGTCATTGGGGTCACCCTTCCACCCAACCCACGGTGAAGAGTGGTGACGGTTGAAACCATGCCCACCTTCTTGAGATCGTCCACTGAGTATGAGCTCACGTGCTTTACCTGGAGAAACGTGTAGGGGATGGGTAGATGGATGAATTCCCGAGAATCAAACCCCACGAATTTGAAAAAACTAGATATCTAGATTTCCATGACAAAACCGAAACTCAATGGAAATTGTGATGAGTCTATCAGTTTTAAATCATTTTGACAAAAACATGTCTTTTTCTTAGGCTTGGAAACTATGTCAGTCAGATCTTCCTGCTGTGCGGCACTTCCGAATTCTTGATATTCACAAAAAAAAATAATGCATTCGAAAATGGAGTCTCCTGTTTTCCAGGTTGCTTCAATTTGTTCATCCCCTTTTCCTATGTTTAAACATGTTCAACTTTGCAGCATGTTCCCCCTACTCCCCTTTACCTCAGCACAGTCGTTGGCCACGTTCAAGGGCACAGAGATGTCAATCAACCTCCGAACTTTCTCAACATGCAGGGATTTTTTTGGGGGTGTGGTGCCGGTGATTGCCCCTTTCCAATGGCTGAAGAATGGGTGAAGAATGACTTGTCGCAACATCATCTTGCAACATACCATGTTGTTTTCACCCAACTTTGAACAACAAATGTCGCTTGGGATTGGTAGAAAAGAAACCTCGTGACCTCGTTGCAGGTATTTGACAGTTGCCATTGGCTTCAAAGACACGAAAAACCCCACACCAACCTGACTCGTCAAGGAACAAAACTCCCAGCAACTCATTTGTTGCGACTTTTTTTCTGGAGACAAATTTCATCCCATTTCGGATCCATGGGGCTGGCTAGTATATTTACCTACATTTAGCATAAAAAATCAACCAAATGTAGGTTCATATACCATACATGGATCCTTAGGGTATGTGACAGAAACCGCCTTAGTTTTAAACAAATACATAAAAACCTTGGATCATGGGCCATAATCATCTCCTAACAAGGCCATATTTCCTTGGGGGTTGTGTCCCTTTAGTCAATGGTTGTTTCTGGTTCCCGTAATAGGTGGTAGGTGATATACATTGATATATAATCACCCAAGTGGCAATATATAAGTGGTATATAAGTGGTATATACTGCCAATTGGTGATTATATCTTCACCTACCACCTAAAAAGGGAACCAGGAAACTCCGTTGATTTAGATTCCCATGATTGGAGTCATCACGCCATGACTCTTTGGTTTTTTTCACCAAGCTCAAGCGACAAAAAACAAAACTCTCGGAGATTCTAACCCCCTACTAATATTACCTACTACACTAATTAGGCTTGCTATCTTTTTTTCGGGGGGAAAAATGGGGTCCTACTTTTCATTTGAAACAATCTTGCACCAGTTGATATGGGGAATCTCCCATTTTTTGCCATTGAGTTTCATATTTATATCATACAGTGTATTGTTCCATATAAATGTAATGATATATCCTGCACAAATATTATAATATATCTTACATTATGTTAAACGTATATTTACTATGATATGTAAAACATGTACATATCAAATGGATTGAACAAATCCTTGTTTCGGCATCGCCGGACTTTGGGATCTCCCATAGGGCATCCAACATCAACTTTCGTTCCAAGTCTTGCAAGTCTGCGCCGTGGATGATGGGCACCTGTTCCGTGATTCGCCGTGTTTGGTGGCCAGGTTGGAAGATCTAAATATAAAATATATATACCCTCCGGTAAAAAAACTCAGCAATGGAAAATCCCCATCTTGAATAGGAAATACATCTTCAAATGGTGGATTTTCCATTGCTATGTTAGATTACCGGAGTGTAATATTTGAGCTATGCCAATCAAAAGCTATTTGAGCCACGAAAAAAACCTTATCACTTTCCATTATAATGGTTGATTAATAGGGATCCTTATAATGGTTCATTATAATCCCTGAATAACTGGCAGTATAATCCCCTATATAACCCAACCAACCAGGTTTCTTGTCATTGCTCATTTGAACCTAGAACCCAACCGACCCCCTTTTAGGGGGGTTGATCTTCAATTTTATGGGTTGAATCTGCCAAAATATGGCTCATTTGGGTTCAAGGAATATACATATATATATATATATGGATCTATACATGGTCTATTTATGGTAACTTGGTTTAAAAGGGAATAGTAAATACAGTTCAAGATAAAAACGGACTAGCCTTTTGAAAGGCAGAGTATGTATATACTGTAAATATTTCAGATACAAGGAACTTACCATTTGATTTGCATTGAAGAAAAAAACGGTGAATCATCCAGCTGCTTACCCTGTTCATCATGGTTTTGCTATAACGGAGAAGGCATACCAGGCATACATTCATATGTAGGGATACGACTTCAGCATAGCTTCATAAAGGTAGCTGGACCTTCTTTTGGATCTTCACCAAACAACCGTGGAAGACATCCGGTAAACTCACCAGTTGAGGTGCCTAAATTAGGATTTTGCCGGCGCCTTGCTACCAGTAGCTGTGAAGGTCACATCAGACTGTCGGATGATGTCCATCATCTGATCCTCGGCATCAACGATGGGGTGGGTGCAAGAAGCATCCCTCCCTGAAACTAACGAATTGCACCTGAAAATTGGCCGAAACCCAAAGGGAAAGTAGTCTTCCAACCATCAAATTTCAGGCGCTATGTTAGTTTCAGGAAGGGTAATCATAAACTATGGTTGGAAGATGACTTTCCGGATATAGGATGCAATATATGCAATATTTTCTTTTCAGGTGCTTTTGCTGTTAGTTTCAGGGAGTGTGTACTTCAATGCATCTACTGTAAACACTTTAGAAATAAAGGACGATGTAAAAAAGCAACATGCGGAAACTCAGAACTGAGTTTGAGTCGTGATAAACGAGACAATTTGTTCATTAATTGGTACTATTGAAATGTAAACTTGCACTTACACTTCAAAAGAACAGCTTGCATTGTAATTCCTAGCCATCTCAACCCTATCCAGACTTAGGCATATGAGTCATAAAGTTCTTTACCCCAATAGACCTGACATGCCCTAGGGATCCTGGCTCACCTTCTGAGAATGGTTTCATGGAACCCAAAAACCTTGCGTTTCGTTTCGGTGATAAGAAACATCATCCTCTGACGTTCGGTTTCGCCAGGATCCCATCCGGGATGAATCGAACGTAGCCATTGCCGAGGAACCATTGGTGCCACCGTGGCATTGCCACCACCACGGTTTTTGACCTTGGATTGGGGATGGTCACTCGGGCCCCACTTGGATGTCCCAGAAAGTTAGTAAATGGTTAGTACGTGGGTTATAACCTGCCTATAAATGGGGTATATTGGGGTTATAACCAACTCACTAACCATTTACTATCTTCCTGGGACATCCAAGTAGGAATCTTTATGGTGTTGTCCCTCCCAAAGAAGACCTTATACTGAAAATCCCGATGTTTTTTTACCGAGGTTGCTGGGATGGTGCTAAAACCTTGTAAATATTGGGATAAGCTACCAACCTCAACTGGTTGGCCGGATTTCTTCCATCAACAGTACCATCCATGTATGTATGGTATATTCACCACTATTCACCAAATTTCAAAGATCCATGCATTGCCAAAAAGCAGAAACACTTACAGTACACCTACCGACCTTAAAAGGGGATAGCCCGAGGAAACGCCTCGTTTTTCCTCGTTTGCTCATCACGATTTGCACAGCCCAGTTGTTGTTTGGTTATCATGGGGTGTGCACTTTGTTTTGTTAAAGATTATTACATGATATTGGTTACATTACAACCGCCAAAAGTACATGAAGGATCCATAACCAAAGCCAACAATATGTTTTTCGATACAACAAGATTCCACGGCCCAGTTCCGAAAACCCAAATTCCAGATTGCCGTCCGAGAAACCATATCATCCTCCAAGACTTCTTGGGCTTTCTCGACTGAACGATTCACCAAGGTCACCTTTTGCAACCAAATTCACAAGGCCCGGAAGAAACAACCATCCCACAGATTCACAGATGCGTTGTTTATGTATGAAAATAGTTACATGACTGGTTTCAATGTATGGTAAATTCAAATGTATGGTGAATCTATGGTAAATGTATAGTAATGAAATGTATTGTAAATGTATGGTAAATATTCCAATGTCAATGTCTCGTTTCTCCCATCGTTTTTTGACTATCAAAAAAAAGCTTGGACATTTTGAAATCATCATGTAGGCTATGTCTACACAATGTCTTCAGCCATTTCGGACCATCAAACAACAGTTGACATGTTTTTCTTAGACAAATAGGAAAGTAATCCACGAATCTGGTTTGATTCATGGCTAAATAAAAAAAGGGCGTCTGGAAACGCACTGGATCTGGTTGACCATCACCCTTGCCTTGATCTCTGGATGCTTGCTGAACAGCGCCAAAAGCAACAGCCTTCGCTGGCTGGTTGGAGAACTCTCGGCCGGTTGGAGTTGGGTCACCAGCCGAACAAACAAGTAGAAGTTTGGGGATTTCTTTAGTGGGTGAATACATGCTCCCGCATGTATAAGGGGGTGGTGCTTGTTCTATATAACACCCCCCTGTTTTTCTAAAACAAGTCGATCAGCATGTTTTCAACCCGGTCTTTTTTTTTGACCTTTTTGGGGATGCTAGTAAGATTAAAGACAAAAAATATGCTTTCGATAAGTCACATCGATCATTTATTTCGTTAAGATCTTCACACATTACCTGATAAATAATGAAAGGTTGGGGGCTGCGCTGTGTGAACAGTATGGGATATGTTAAGTATTTTGTTTCGCGAAGGGTTCAATTGGGGCCCCATTTTTCGTTTGCGAAAAAACCATGTTTGGTGGGAATCAAACTTGATGCAGATTCCTATGGTAATTTTGAGGGATGTTCCCTGTCCAACCAGTTGAAAATGTTCACTGAATCAACTATTGGACCGTCATTTTATTGTCTCCATGGAGACTTAAGTCACTTCAAGACATGTGCAGCACTAAAGTTGTAAAGTTTGACATGGAACCTGGGGTCATTGTAGACAAGCAAGTTGCAACAACACATCTATTCAAATGTTTGGAATCAATACCTAATTGCCCTTATCGGCTTAGTCGGTATGGTTTATCGACGGAACATGTTTGGGAAAGAAACTGGGCTGATGTGCTTGCCTTCGGATTATCTTCAGTATCTTCTTGCAAGTTCAAAAAGACAATGCAGGACGTTTTCCCTGATGTGTCGTACACTCTTTCTATTTGCGGTAAACATGTATATATATATATACAAAATATCTATACGTACATACTTCATAGAACTGTTGGCTACGATTAATTTTGGCTTCTCTTCGTTGGTGGCTAGTTACTGCTTGCAGCATGTGAATGCACCTTCATGGCCCCTGCAGACCTCACATCTTGATTGCACCTGCTGTTACTGTGATCATCTAACGTCTACAAGATTTATATGTATATAAATATTATACTACACGCTATAAACATCTACAAACCATCAGAATCGACTAATTACTAGTCAGACACAAAAAAAAACAATGAACAATTCACACCATTCACCTGAATCAAACAAAGTTTTCTGCTCTTCTACACCACCTGAAATCTAACATGGCTACCTCAAAATAGCCATGTTTTGAAAGGAGATACATTTCCAAAAAACCCATCATTTTTGGTAGTTATTTGAAAGGATCCATGGGACTGGTATATGTACCTACATGAATGGTTGATTTTTATGTTTTTGTTTCATGTAGGTAAATATACCAGCCCCATGGATCCCATGGGTATGTTATGACTTTCAGACTCTTCCTACCGCCCAACGTTCCACCTGGACATCTTTCCTGCCCCGATGATGCACACCTCAGGTCTCAGGTCTCTTCGGGCGAAATTTTTTTGGAAGCAAAGAAGGGCAAAGCCATAGGGAAATACCCAAAAAACAGCCGTGTCAGTGTATATATATATATATATTATTTACGTATATATCTATGTGCAAATTACAATTTTTCATATAATTCCTAAATTCTTGAATTTGTGGGGAGTTTCGGGAGATTCCCTTACTAAACCACCATTTGGGGTGACTTGGCTGAGGTCGCTATAATATATATATATAATATATAATATATATATATAATATACATAATATATATATATAATATATATATATACATATATATATATACATATTAAAAAAACACAACTTTTAGATTGGTGCTTGTTTACCACTTTTTCATGATATCCTGGATGACATCTTTGTCTTCAATGGGAAACCACTCAAGATACTCCCCCGAAATTTAGCATGGAACCTGAAAATGATGGTTTCCAAGTTCGGAATCTCCGAATTTCCAGGGACTTCTTTTCAGGTTCCATATTTCCATGTTAAATTTCAGGGGTGTAGATAAAAACAGATAGATAAACTACTTGGTGGTTTCAACCCATCTGAAAAATATGAGTCAAATTGGATCATTTCCCCCAATATATATAGGTATGAAAATAAAAAATATTTGAGTTGCCACCACCCAGTAAAAGCATCTTTGAAACTTGGAAACCGCCAACCCCCCAAGGATTGGTTCCATATATGTGCCAGGCTGCCGAAGCCCAAAAACTCCATGTTTTAGCCCTGCAGTTTTGTCATTTCATGAACCACACAGGATGGACACGACAAATAATTCTTACAACAGCTTATAGAGATGCAAAAGGATTCAAAATGTCTTTAATATACAAACATGTGTATGTACAATGTATGTATATAAAGATATATATGCTTCAAACAAAAAGGCCTAGAAGCAACAATCCTGATACCATGAAAAACAACTAAGGCTCACATCCAAGTGTTGAGTCCCAATTTGGCACAAAGGCTCCCCGCGTTGAGCTTGCTGGCAGGTTTCCTCAAATCTTGCATGGCCCTGTCAGCGAAGAACTGTGGATTAGCTTTATTGTTGGATAAGGATGGTATAACAACGTTTGAGAGGAGTTGATGTAATCCGTGATATTCCATGATATTCTTTGATCCTCATGACTATGTATACCCATAGCATCCATGTATGGTATATTTGCCTACATTTGGTTGATTTTTATGGTAAATGTAGGTAAATATACCATACATGGATGCTATGGGATATATGTGTATCTATAATATACGATGATGGATTCTACTGTATTAACCATCCACTCGTTCATACCTCAAACGACGCCCACAAAAAACCGCTGCCTCGACATCATCAGTTCCACCGCAGCACTTGAAACTGAGACTGAACCTGTTGATGTTTCAGAAATCCGGCGATCACCACCTGGGATGTACAAAACCCCCTGTAAATAATGCGATTAAACATCGATAAACTACCTATGAACTGGTGCAGGATTTCTTCCAATCAAGAGTATGTCCATATTTCACATAAAGATGCTTGAAACATTTGATTGATGCTTTGACTCTCATTGCGTCTGCCTTCAAATTGCGGTGGCTCAAATCCATGGGTTTCTACTAAAACGATTCATGCCCCAAAGGTTTTTTTTCAGGTGGGGAGGTCGCTACTTTTGAGACACAGCCACTACTGGGATGTCCATGGTACTTAGTAAATGGATTATAACCCCGTTATAAGTAGGTTATAAGCCCCGTTAATAGATTATAAACCAACTTACTAACTAGTTACTAACTTCCATGGCCACCCCAGTATGTGAACTGATACATCACATTTGTTCAGGTCATATCATATAAAAACTTCTTCAAAACAACGAGATTCTGAAGGTATGCACTAAAACAGTTTGGTCAAGTGCCACACTGTTTTTGAATCACGTTCAGTATTACCTACCTCATAACGTCCTTGTTTTCAGTGATGGTCTCTAGTCTCTTGTTGCAGTCTGCAGCTCAAGCCGGAGCTTTTTCAACTCAAAATCAGATGACGTGAAACCGATCTCTTCAGTTTTATTGATAAGCCTCCTGTTGATCACATTAGAGCTGTGACTTAGGAAAAAAGAATAGCCGATCTTCAATGTTTATCTTCAATCCCTAGACATCCAGTCATATTCTTAGAGAATGATTGGGGTGTTAAATCACCTCCTCAGCATAATATTCAGGTTCCATTCTCAGAAGGTACTTGGATCTCTAGGCAATGTTTATTTCAGCAATAGCATTGGTCTTTTTCGGACCATTCCAAGGTTTATGGCCTAATTCCAACTCAGAACAAATATGAGTGAAAAAAAGGCACGTGCGCGTCTTCCTAACCCATACCATCCATGGGACTGGTATATTTACTGACATGGATTCCGTTGATTTGTATGGTTTTCATGTAGGTATATAAATACAACATACATGGATGCTATGGGTATTATCAATACACAAACTTTATTCCCATTTCCTGGTAAATGATAAATGACTCATTCGTAAAAACCAACAAAACTCAACCGTGTCCTGCGCAAGGAAATCCACCCTCTCCCAAGTCCCACCTTTTCCAATCTTGGTTCGGCTGCGGACCAATTTTCCCATACGGATCCTCAATTTCCGAAACGGCCGGCCCCAGGAGGTATGTGGTGTGTCATGGCTATCCACGTTATATGATTTTATTTGCGAATGGTCACCCTATGCTGAATAGATCTTGATAATCTTGATAGGTTTCAGATTATGATGTGGAGATGGTTGACTCTTTGAAAAAAAGTGATATCTTATACGGGTCAGCTGCTCATCACGAAGAACCACCCCAGCTGTCTGTGCCTGGAGATTTCTACAACAAAATCACACATAATTCACAATAAGATTACATCTATAACCATCCCTTGGCAAAGGAATGGAGGTAATGAACTAGCAACGCATCTAGACAATCAACAATCTGGCCAAAGTAGAATATTTCACCAACCTAGATGTCCCTGAAACAAGGGGATTTCCCGAAACCTCAGCTACCGAAATTGAGGTGAAAACTCGTGTGAGGTCGCCATAATTTGACCAGGACAATGGCAGAAACAAAAGCAGCCCAGGTGCAGTCAAATAAACGGCAAAGCATTTGGGATGGCCTATTTTCAGGTGCTATTTCTAGTTTTAGGGATTGTACATCTTTTAATATACGGATATAGTACCTAAATTGAAAAAGCCTCACAGTTCCCTAAAGTTTCTTACGTTTGACAACAGTCACCTTTCTCCAATCCAAAAAGGTCCATCAACAGGGCCGGAAGAGAGCCATGTGTTCCCCCACGCGGCGTTCAACATCTTTGCTACGATCTTGCCACCCGACCTAAGTGACAACCATGTTTCAGTGAAGCGTGAGACATGGGGATTTGGGACGTTTGAGGTAAAACCCGCTTTCCAGCTTGCCAATCTGAGTATTCAGGCCGAAAATGAAAAGGAAAGGCAAACAAACGTCTCCCCACCACCATTTTTGCGAGGGGCGAGCTGTTGATCTTAGGAAGCGTTTCGCAAAAATTGAGATGGTAGAAGGGTCCAACTATGGTTCAATCTTCACTTCTCGTCTGCAGCAAACAAGTCTTTGATTGGAGCTATTTTTACGAAACCAACAAAGTTGGTTTGGCTCCTCTTTTGGAGACTCTTTCATATTATGTGATTGGACAAGTCATTGTCGAGCGCCATGTTTTTTGTGTTCATACGTATTTCTACAATGACATCGGGTGTATATCAAAGAATACAATCTGTGTATCTCAAACCTGAGTTGCATAAATACCTTGTATACGCATTAAACACAAACTTGAATTGAAACTTTTCATAGATTCATTTGTTTTTAAATAACTTCTCATCCGATCACTTCAGATTACCATAGATTACCCATCACACTTATAGCCACCTGTTGTTGGGGTGATGTATGGTTGACCGGAATGATAGACAGCCTTGAGTTGAGCTTCATCTCAGGGGGAACCCCAATATTTTGTCGACTGCCCAACATGGGGGCGATCTCAAGAACAAAATCAACATCCCCATACCTAATACATGTATGGTATATTTACAACACCAGCTAGTGGAGAGATCATTGACTTACCCCCCTGAGTCAACTCCAAGCACCCCAGACCCGGCCACAGGAGTCTCCTCGGAGATTTTTTGGATGCAATGCCTGAGGCTGAGGCCGGCCGGGGTGAAAAAACTATTATGGCCGAAAATAAATAGGTAACTGGGGGTTATAACTTATAACCCTAATTATAGGTTGTTATAATAACTCCATTATTAACTAGTAGGGGGCCCACCTTGTAGTTGGTGGTTGTTTACCAACCCATCTGAGAAATAGCATATGCGCAGTAGTCAAATTGGCAGATCATTTCCACAATTTTCGGGGTGACCAAACTGAAAACATTTGAAACCAACACCTAGTTGCTTGGGTTTTTGTGAAACAAGTCACATGATTTTCTGGTTGGTTACATTCCCTCAAACTAACAGCAAGTTGGCCCCTGAACATGGGCCGAAACCCAAACGGAGCCATTGTCAGGTGCAATTTGTTTGTTTCATGGAGGCTATCATTGTGTGCACTTTTTGTTCAAGATATTGTAGATGAAGGATCAAGAACCAAAACGTCCAACAATGTAATGCAGAGACACAAAGACATTCCATATGACTAAGAATCCAAAGTGTTTCCTCGCCCGTAGAGTGGAATCTGTCTACTATAATCAAAATCAGGGATGGTAGTGCTTATAGGATCTTATTGGCGTTCTAGCTAGCTGCAATCCAGTTGTAAATGAAATTGATCAACGCCAGCTCCTAGACTCTTTGTACAGTGGGCCAAGTGCGTATATGGCTGTGCAGTATGCCTGCATGTTTCATGCTTGCAACTGCACTTATTTGTTGCATTCTACACTAGACAAAAGAAAACATCCTGTTTGCTTTCCCACGAAATCATTGGATATAGAGCAAACTACCTCAATCTGAAAACTACAGGGCCTGCAAAAAACCGCTACGAAGCAAATTTCTCCGAGCCATATACGGACGACGTACTAAGGCCTTATCAAAAGTTTTCTCAAAAGTGTCTCGAAATTAAAAGCAGAAATCATTATGAAATCATTCAAGTTTTTTCAGATGCATCCTCCTCCAAAACTAATGAATCTCTGAAAATCAATGGTTGTTTCAGATGATTCATTGTTTTTTGATGCTTTTTGTGTCATTTTCCCCTTTTTTGGGGGGGGACGAAAAAACCTTCATTTTTTGAGGTGCTCGAATCCAAGATACTCATGGCAGGCCTTCACCTGCCCAGTGACTCACAAGGTCAAAAACCCATCTATACAAAGAAGTCATTCAAAAACAAGTTGGGTGTGGTATAAATAGAGCACGCATGTCCTAATTGTGACTCTTTATAAATATATATGAATAATATATATATATATTATAATTTGTTATAGGTAAGTGTTATTTACATGGAACAAATAAATAGACTAAGAGAACTGAAGTACATGTAGCCGGAAACGAACTGAGGTGTTGGCTCGACATGTCACGAGGATATTGTAATGGTACAGGGGTCATCATAATTACCAACCCACACTTCATCCACTATTTTTCACTGGAAATCCCTCAATGGATCCCAAAATGGATCCCATTTAATGACCCCAGTGTTACTGATATCTTTACCCAACTAAAAACTCTAAAACTCCATAAGTTTGGGCTGAACCGCAGCTCCATCCATGTTACAATCAACGGAAAGCTCGATGTGTATATCAACTGATTTCTTCTATTTCCATTATAGATTTATCATGATTTATCCCGTTGTATGTCCACAACACCAAAGTCATGCAACTGATTGTAAGAGTGAAACTTAGTATTCTAGTTGGTGGTTTCAACCCCATTGAAAAATATTAGTCAATTTGGATCATTTCCCCAGGTGGGGGTAAAAATAAAAAATGTTTGAAATCACCACCCAGTATTATACACATGGAACATACGCAAAATGGAGAAGTTCATCCTACTTCGATCAAAAGCTCATTCCACAATTAATCATATCTACCCTCCATGAAACTAACAGCTTGCCCCTGAAAATAGGCCGAAACCCGCCGAAACCCAAAGGGAAACTCATCTGAACCAACCCCAGTGTTTGGGGTGCTACAGGAAGGGTATATCGTTGGGTTGGACGTGGTGACTTCCATCATCCATTTAAGTACCCACCACATCCGGGTTTTGGGGTGGAGTATCTAGGTACCACGGCACGGTACTGACGTTGCGTGGCTCTCCATAATCCAGACATCCAAAACTGGTTGGTGCTCAACCCCCCCACCTTGTTGCTCAGTTGCTCGTTATTTAGTTTTCAAAAATAGTCATCTTTTTCTCATTTGCTCATCACTAAGCACAGCCCAGAAAAATGATGTTAAAAACACAACATATTTTTTGAAATGGTCACACGATTCTCAAAAACATGATCCCTTCTCACAATTAATTACCCTGACTAGTTGGTGGTTTCAAAAACCATTTCAAAAAATATGCTCGTGTCAAATTGGATCCATTTCGCCAATTTTGCGGCTAGTAAAAACTCGATTCCGCCAATCAAAACTTGACCACCTAATTCCCAGCTACCCTCCGCTAAACAAACATAGCAATGGAAAATCCGCATCTTGAATAGGAAATACATCTTCAAATGGTGGATTTTCCATTGCTATGTTAGATTACCGGAGTGTAACATTTTTTTTTGCCCCTGGAAATGGATGGTTGGTCATCTCCTTTTGAGGCACAAGCCCTGAAATGTTCAAACACTTTCGTTTCAGGGAGGGTTATCACCCTGGAAGATTCCGCATTTTGAACACACAAAGTCATACGAAGGTGGATGGTTTTTTGATGAGCTGTCCGACAAAAGCCCTCGGAGACTTTCCATTGAATTCTGGTCGTTTAATAGCGATCCCTATAATTGTTTATGAAATAATCCCCACATAACTGGGTAGGAAATGTCATCCCGTACTATACCCTAAACAACCAGGTTTGTTATTTTCATTGCTCAGATGATTTCCTTTTCAACTTGGCACTTTTCACATCATGGATGATGTTTCACCACCCAAAATCCCACTGGCACCTGTGCCAAGATTTGTGCTTCTCCAAGGACTAAAGAGTCCAAACCACTGCTTACCTTTCAAGGATTCAGATTTTTAGATGCTACCCATAGGATTCATGGGACTGGTATACATTTACCTAGATGTTGCTTGATTATTTTTTATGGGAAATGATATGGTAAATGTAGGGTAAATATACCATAATTGCATGTTACATTGATCTTATGCGATATGCCATATAAACAGTGTTTTTTTTATAAAGGAAAACCTAGTTATGAAGCCGGGATTAAGATTACGTTTCTAATCTGCCCCACATATGTATGTACCAATTATGAAGGTATGTTAGGGTTACAGCAGAGTAAAAGATGTAAAAGTCTAAGATACTGGGTGCATAAACCGTGCATTTTTTAAACATCATAATTCAGCAAATCATCGGCTCAGCGCCCAAGTAGATCACCCTTGTACCAATACCTTCCTTCGGGAACGATCACATATCTAACATGAATGTCATTCCAGGAAACTCATCTTCCCTACCTTCGGTATCCGGATATGTTAGTGACACCGGGAGGGTTTTTTTCTCAACTTTTCTGGTTGGTGGTTTCAAGCCATCTGAAAAATATTAGTCAAAATGGGAATCTTCCCCAAATAGGGATGAAAATAAAAAATAATTGAAACCACCACCTAGTTTTGAGACTGCTATGAAAAATCAATAAAAATCAACACCGGACTCCATGATATCAGACTTGGGGTCGGACCAATTTCACCCGTTATCAGCAAGAACAAATAACTCGGTTTTGCATCTGCCCAACTGCATTCATCCAAAAACAAGTTACTTTATATCCAGTTACAACCAAAGTCGAGATACACCTAAATCAACGCCAAATGAAACATCTCAACAACTATCAACTACCTTCAACACATCAACTGCTCACAAACAAACCTACAATGCCATGCGAACTTTAGATCCAAACCATTAGACTCACTGCACCTCAAAGAGATGTTGAATGGCCCCTTCTCCACTGTGGCAAAAGAGGTATGGCTCCAACTCCTGCGGATTCTCCGCTTGGCAATTCGATTCATAGCCATAGGTACAGTATCCATACTATTTTGATGGAAATAATGGGATAAACATGGATAAACTACCTATCAACTGGTTTTCTTGCCGGATTTCTGAACTATCAAGTACGTAGGTACACACGCCGCTAAAGGAAACGGAATCTGGAGATGGTCAATTGAGATTGATGGCCTTGGATTTGCGACTCTTTGATGCGACTGGAAAAAGTGAACCACAAAATACTGTCCCAAACGGTGGTTTGATGGTGAAATGTTCATGGTGCAATCGGTAAGAATCACCAAAAAACATATCCAAGATTGCTAATTGGGTTCGTGCTTCGAAGGTACTTGGATCCCTAGGGATGTATCGTTATTTCATCATTTGAGTTCTCCAAAGGCATCTTTCAAAGACTCCTCAAGCGCCAAGCAAAAAAAAGTGGGCCAACCATCTTTAAGAATGAAGGGACAAAACCAGATACATCAGTTGTATACGGCAAGAAAAAGGGGAGATACTGTTTTGGTTATGATTTAGCCACACAAGATACCAAACTGTTTTTTTACAACCCAAATAGCGGCTAAGTCATATCCCAAAACCAGTCTTTTTAATAGCCCCAAGTTGGAAAAGGATACGGATAGCTCCGGGGAGGGTGGGACTGGCCCTGGCTTAAGGATAGACTTGGGATCTTCAACTGCGTCATGGCTATGCCTCCGAAAGATGAGAAGAGTAAAGTGTCTCCTGACATCTAAAGCTTTCACCAGAATTGTATTCCTTTCGGATTGGTTCCTAAACAAACATCTACCTGGAACACAAGTTGCTATTAAGTCTCGATCAACTTTACCATGAAAACCACAATTGACTTAGAAAAAAATGGTACACTAGGTTTTTCACAGGAAGTCAGAAATTCATCTTTTAGAAAGATGTGTGAAAGGTGTGTTTGATAAACTCTGTTTCTGGAACGTTTTTTCAAATCACTTTCCGTGATGACCTCAACTTACCAATGGGGCGCAGGAAGGGTAAGACCCGCACAAATTTTACTGTCCCTAAGAATCCAGGTATGTCCTAAGAAAGGGAGAAATCCCCTACATTCCTATTCTTTTCGGATGGGATTGGAACCCTCAATCCTATTCTAGGAAGGGGTCTGGATTCTTAGGGATATGTCATGATGTTAAGTTGATAATCTATGTGTATTCATCCAAGGTTGGAGACTGTCTGTCCATGTATGCAACATCAATATGCAAATACAAAATATCTGGAACCCAAATGGGGCCCCTTGATTTGGTTGGAAAATAAAGGCCTTAGTCTGCGGGATTGACCTTCAAAAATAGAGATCACTAGGGCTTTAAATTTATCATATCATCATATATATATATATATGTATCCATAGTTGATCATCGTTGTAGGTGATCTGCTCCTTTGGTATGAAAATTCCATTTACAACCAACTTTCAAAATCGAGGAACCGCAAAAACAGACCTGAAGAGGAAAATGTTGCACCACTCAGTGGAAAATGCCTGACCCAAAGTTCCCCCTTTCCTCACCCCACTTTTTCCGCATCTCCTCCCGACTCAGACCAGACTTGTGACTGAGGAAAGCATGCACAGCCCTCAGCTACACATCTCACAACGCAGGTGAATTGTGAACGTTTTTTTTCACACACCTGAATTGCAGTGTCTCTTTTCATATAACATCACCACAATGTTAGCAATTATTTTGGTCTGATCGTTCTATGTCAATGTTGTCTGATGTGCCATTTCTGCCAACAGTTGTACAAAAATCCTGCACCGGGGGGCGAGGGTTTCAAGTGCTAAACCCATTGGTTAGGCTGCCATCTCTCATAAATCAACTAGTGCAGGAGTTTGCTAAGAGTCGCGGAAGGGCCAGGTTGGTGTGGGGTTTCTTTCCTAATGAAAAAAAGAAGTGGTTTCTACTACGAACAGGACAGAACTGAAGGAAGGGATAAGCAATTTGAAAAGGCATAAACAAGTTCATCCTTCCAAATACACTGTATCAAATTAGCCAAATATAGCCAAATTGATAAAGGCTCTTTCATCAAGCCAAAGTGTTCTAGCAGCCGGCAGTCAAACTACTCTCAAAAGCCTCTGGATGTGTTGCCAAACCTCTGAGGTCTCCATACACAGAAACAAAACTCAACGTTTTCGTTGCTCATGCTAATCCAATCTATTGAGTTGTTGTTGTTGTTGTTGTTGTTGTTGTTGTTGTTGTTCAATTATTTGGTCAATATATCATGTCTACAACCTGCAAAGACCTGAACTCAGGAGAATTTCTGTGTGCGTGTGTTCAAATACCTCCTTCTCACTGGCTTTTTGGGAATATCACGTCACATCACATTTGATTTGTGAACACTCTTCGGTATTACAAGCAACCTCCAAAAGTGACACGAACAAAACTAGTTCTTCTCGTTTCCACTCAAAAACCAATCCCCAGACTAGAAGTAACTACAAACAAAAGTCAATCAAAGCATCTTTAAATTCTCAATTGGTCTATTTCCTCTCAACATCAGAAACTCAAAAATTCTACGTAAAACAAGTGATCCTTACTTTTCATTATATATACTTCTTGTTTACTAGGGATCCATATAATGGCGGCTTGTTGTAATCACCACATAACTAGGTAGTTTGTCATCCCATATACCCCAAAAAAACCAGGGAACCTTGTTTCATTCCTCAAGTGGATGCTTCTTCCAGCTTTCCCCGATTCCAAGTTCCCCAGACTCGATGGCTGCAAACTTGTTCATGTCCTTAGGGTGGCTCCAGAGAGGAAGCCTTCTTGTATTCAGGAATTTTGGAGCCAACAAAACATGTCGAATATATATCCTCTGGTAAACTAACATGGCAATGGAAAATGGACCTTCTGAAAATGTATTCCATGCTAAAAATGGGATGTTCCATTGCCATGTTAGTTTACCAGGGTGTGAACAAATATAATCTACACATACAAAAAACATTCAAAACCAGTAGATCTGGAATGGCTAAATCGTTTTGATTCATCAACACATGATGTGTAATGTTTGATCTAGGATTCTAATCACCATGAAAAATCTCAATGACAGCATCCAATCAAAAAAACCTACAAACTGCCCTCTGCCTGCTGTCTTGCTGTCTTCATGCGGGGTCACATCCGAGTTTCTGGGGAAGCAAAGTAGAGCTCAAAGCGGTTGCACCTGACCACTCCATCGAGTAGCGAGCCGTTCTAATCCTACTTGGAGGATCATCCCAGGACAGAAGTAAGTCGCTAGGATCACCACCATGCATATGTCAAAGCCATAAAAACGCCATTGCCCCACCTAGGGGAGGAAAACCATCACCATGGTTATTAGCCACGGATTAACTGGGATGATCCTCCAAGTAGTATCCTCCAGTGATTTTCGTGTACTGTAAAACTTAGTTGCCTATATTACATATCCATTTATTAGCTAAATTCAAAACCGGACATCCAACTGCTACAATTCGTGGCTTGTCTTGTTGACAGGTTCAGATTTTGTTGGATCTTGGAAGTTACTGGAAACAGTCCAACTGTTGATGGAAAAAATCCTGCACCAGTTGATAGGTAGTTTATCCCATTATTTACAAGGTTTTAAACATGGACCATCAACCGTATTCTGAAGGAAAAAAAATGCCCACATAGTGGCTAGAAGTCTAGTACTGTGAGACTGTTGTCATGGTGGAGACAATGGCCTTAATGACAACTATCTTCACGAGTATTGGAAAGATGGTGAACCATCGAAGACTTGGTGGAACATCAATGGTTGTTTCTGGTTCCCTCAAAAAAAGGTGGGATCGGTAGCATATAACCCCCAGAAGGCAAGGACTATATATATATATATAAGTGGTATATAAGTGGTATATATTGCCAATTGGGTGACTATATGTATATATATATATATGTATATATATTACATGCTACCTGCCACCTATTAAGGGAATCCCAGGAACCTTCATTGAGAACATGCCCACTTCTGTTTTGATGGAGACATTGTCGCTTCAAATGTTCAAATTTTCAAACCTCCATGAGAGTATACCCCCGAAGTTTAACAGTTCGCCCCTGAAAAATGCTGGTTGCAAGACGATCCTTTCCAATTGGGAAGGTAACTTTTCAGGGGCACACAGTTAAAACTTCGCGAGGGTAACAAATGGATTAAGTTTGAAGATAGGAAGTGTGTCAACTTGCTTACAACTTACTATATTTACAATTGATAGGGAGATTCAACGATTTGGCAGAGAGTCATTATAGCCTTTGGGGCAAAGAACCTGTATATCAAGGACTTGGGAATGACCTACTTGGTATATACCTAGCCCTTCAATCAACTTGGACATGAGGAAATTCCTGCAAATGTATCGCTGGATCACTTTTGATTCACCAACTTGAATTTCAGGTGAGCCACGAAAAAAACCCTCCTACTTTCCATTGAATCCTGGTTGGTTTATAGGGATCCTTAGAATGGTTTATTATAATCCCTACAAAACTGGGTAGTATAATCCCCTACATAATCTAACCAACCAGGGTTTTTTTCATTTCTCATATACCCTAAACAACCAGGTTTTTTTCCATTGCTCAGGTGATGTTTGTGTTAACTTGCCTTTTGCTGTCAACCTTGGAATTGTTTTTTTGCAGAAAAGCTTGAAATATTTGGAACATTCAAACAGGTGGATGCATCTTCTATGTATCATAGAAGCAAATCCTTAAATTGAACTTTCTCGATGTACAGGGCAAATGTCCCCACCTAGTATGGCAGGTACTACCATCTAAGAATCTACTACCTGTTTTACAGTTGGCAGCAAATATTTGGAATCATTGCACTTATGGCACTTGAAGAATCCCTTGTATAAACCCTAAGAATCCGGTCCACCGCTCCCGAAAATTCGTAGGATTGATGGTCCAAATCCCATCACCAGAATAGGATTATAGGGGAAATCGCTTTCTTAGGATATATCTGGATCCTTAGGGATAAATTACCATCTCTGCGTTTCTGATGCTGGCACCATCAAATTGTCTGGATGAAAATCTCCTGACCACCTCATTCCACTAGGACACCCCAACGTGGACAAGACGGAGACTTCAGGTACCAACTGGACAGCAAAGAGTGGGAGCAGTGGCTGGTAACATGGAAGAAATCATGCAACGGTTAATAAATATCTTATAGCTTTAAGGTATTCATAACGAATCCAACTAATCTGGGTGTCTCTCTTGCAGTCTTTTGGCAGCATGATCTCGGCCCGGCAAAAACAACTGTAAGCAAAGCACAATTTAATATCCAATAGTTGAGGAAGCATAGTTGATCAACTCTTTATGTTTCAGTAAGCTGGAACAGAACATCCTGGAAAAAAAATGAATAAAATGGTTTCCCCGGACAAATCTTGAAAATAAGGTCACGTCACTATGGTTTGCCCAACTAACTACCATGGTGGTGGATGTGTGTTTCATAGATACCTGGTATGAGACCCTGAACTTTAGAAGTGCTTTCAACGACCTAAACTCACCATGCGTTGTCAGACCCAAAATGTCAAGTCACTCAGTGACTTGTTACTTTCCGGACCAGGATGGTAAGCGAGCGCCAAATAGATGTAACAAGGGGGTCATGCAAAGTAAATGTTGGTTGAACAAAGTTCTATATGGCTACACACCTGGATAGCCGCTGGTAACATGTATTGCCAATCCACTTCAATCCTGAAGAATAGAAAGGTTCTTCAATGATCATACATGCACATCAAACATGCATCTTGCAGGTATCCACCTCCATGATTGAGCTACATGAGTGGTGCAAACAACGTACAGTATATGTATACATCTACAATGTATTCTCAGAACATGCCTGGAAAACATGTTTGGGTTCTTATATGTTCTTATCTTCTACTTAGAACATTTTGGATGATCACACTAAGAACACTTATTGAAACTAAAAGAACATCTCCTCAAAACTGTTCCAAGTAGTTGTCTATCACTATGCTGATACACAAATTCTAAACATACAATCTAAAAATCATAGAAAACATATCCCAAATGCTCCATGTATGGTAGATTTACCTACACCTAGTATAAAAATCCACCATTCATTTGTAGGTAAATATACCATACCAGTCCCGCGGATGATATGGGTATCATAACTAGCTGGTGTTTGAACCAACCCCATTTGAAAAATATGCACAAGTCAAATTGGATCATTTCCCCAGGGATCGAGGGTAAAAACACCAACTACTTGGATGTCCCAGGAAGTGAGTGAAAGGTTAGGTTCAGTTGGTTATATTCCCAATATGTTTCCCTTTTATAAGTAATTATAACCCATGGATGATATAGGTATTATAACCAAACACTTTGCGTTCCTCCCATTTCTTTGGGTCATCCCAACGTATCCCTTCTCCTTGTCCTTGGCAAAGTCCACCAGTTCCTGGCAACGGTGAGCAAGCACTCGATACCTGTGGCTTCCAACAGAACTGATAAGACTCCTCTAAAAGAGACAAATGGATACCCTCCAGGAAATTAACATATCCCACCTTGGGAAAAGGAAAATCATCTTCAAAATGCCATTTTTTGGGGATATGTTAGTTCCCTGGAGGGTACATATACAAACATACAACTACAGTAGATATGTGTAGACCTATTGGAAACATATTAGAGTATCTATATAGGTACCTTCATTTTGACCCAGCTCGCAAATGTCTGGTTTTCTTGCACCCGCTTTTTGCACCTTTGTTGTTGTCGCTGTGTTGGTCGCACATATCTTTGCGAGCGATCCACCGATGGGACGAAACCCCAAAAAGGATGTTCTCTTGGCTGAGAAGCGACAAGGTGCTTCCGGTATCTTCCAGTTAGACATGGCCAAAAAATCAATTTCATACATTTCATAGATTTTCATAGTCCCTCAAAAAAGGATTCTTTTGAAAACAGGACTGTTTGCTTTCGTACGCCATCTTTCACATGTCATCCGCCAGGTCTCACCGACTTCAGCTGTTCTGAAGCAAGGCTTTCCGTGCCCATTTCGTTGCACCCACCTGCGTCGGATTTCCCCAAACGAGGAGTTTTGGATCATACGGTCAACATGAAATGGAAGGCCCCTTAAATGACCTATTGTCTTTGGACAAATTGAGGAAACCAACGGATGTTACAGAAACTTGAAAATTGGGGTTTATCCAAGACTTGTTGAGAAAAAAATGGGTTTCCATACTGATTACGTGAAGGGTGAACATTTGCTTCTACACATACATTGGTGAATATGTAAATATATATATATACATATATCAATGTATACAAATACATACGGTAATATTCAACGCATCTAGTCATCTAGCAAACTAGCGGCCCTAGCGGCAAACTATATAATAAAAATACATATAATATATCTTGTCTCCTGTAACTAGGTACTACAATGTACACAATATGTGTATATATTATATATATGTGTGTATATATATACATATAAATATATGTATGGATATAAATATATATCTAGTCAGGGTACCGTACAATTAGCCAAGTTTCAATCTTTCGTCCACCCTGCTGTAAAGCCGGCGCTGGAGGGACAAGGGCATCCTCAAGTGCAGGACCAGGGGGGTCCCTCCCCAGCGACAACTCCTTTGCCCTAATATGGCCAAAGTTTAGGGACACTGGTGGTTCATCCTCCCTTCATATTAAGGCCGGCAATTTTTTTTTTCGAGGGGAAAGGTCAAGGTGAGTCCCGCGTAGATTCCCCGGTGAGAAAACACACATATATTATTTAAAAAAGGCATGGAAGGATTCCCGTGGTTTCTTTTGTTTTAGGGCACCCCACTACTGCGGTTTTTGTGAATGTATCAATAATCTATCCCTTAATGTGGTCTATGAATGAAACCCTTAGTTTCTAGCTCTTTATTTCTGGATGATGGCACTCCAAAAGGATCTCATCTCACTACACCTTATCAACCATACCCCAAGTGACGGCTAGCAATGTTCACAGCCTGTGAAAACTTGAAGCAAGCCCAAATCGAAACATCAACTTGTTCAACAATGATCACAAAAACTGCCACAATCATCATGGAACATGTACTGTGCAACAAGAGTATGAATATGACAGAGACTTTCAACAAAACACAAATCAAACTGATCATGTTTTGGAAATCCTCACAACTCATGCAGTTTTTAAAACACAACTTGCTGCCTCTCGTCTTCAAACAATCACGAAATCTTTGGTTTATCTTGAACTTATAGATTCCCCCTACCCTCAGTTGACATTGGGAGAAATCCGGTGCCCCAACTTTGGTCACCAAGATTCTGAGGGCACGGTCCTGAGAGTGGGAATGATGGAGTTTCATCTTCCAACCATTGATTTTCAGGGGCAAACTTGCTGTTAGTTTAGGGTGATAGTAGAGGGAATACCTAGCTACCCTGTGATTTTGAGGATTCTGGGGGGTTCAACCTAGCTCCTCATTTAAGAAAATACATCGAATCTCTGGCGACCATTATCACTACCCCAATTTCACAGGGTAGCATCAGTCATGAATGAATGCAGTTACAGCAATATTTCACCAACTTCAAAAAATTCTGAAGGTAAACAAATCACTTTGGAGAGGATTTCTGAATGAAAGCGTTTCTGGATTTGGTGAAAAGTTGTATTCAAAACAAAGCATTATCCTAGGAAATAGCTGGTCAGAATCGAATCTACCTGCGCAAAAAAGCAACAACCGCAAGAACCAGACATAGTGGGATCATCCATGTGCATTATAGGCCAAAGATTAACACCAATTGTACAGGAATCTAAAACTAATCCAGAAAATCTTCTAAGATTTTCCGGAACAAGATACATAGAGAATTCAAATGATCGTCCTCTAAGCTGAGAGTTTTCGTTGATTTGAACACAGCATGTGATGTCTATCTCAGAGCGACAACATAATTTACATCACATCAATCATTAACAGGTACAATTCAAGGTCACCTGCTTCATTCTTAGTTTATCTTCAGGACAAGGTCAACATGACGACATCATTCTGTGTTCCTGTTTACAAAGAGATATGTGCCAATAATCTGAGACGCATGGAAACACTTAAAAGAATGCGTTAAAGGTTTGGTGTCATACTTTGAGGATCATCCCATTTAGTAAGTAGTTAGCAACCATGCTTAGTAAGTCCCCTAACCGGGGTTGTTCGCCTGGCCAATAGATGATAAATTGAGGCTACTAAATACTTACTAACTGGGACGATCCTCCAAGTAGGTCGTAATCCTCTTCGTAGTCCCAGTGGCTCATTCCGCAGCACAGTGAACCAATAGTTGGTTCTCCTTGGGTTTCACAACACATTTTTCCAAAAAAAACAAGCACCTTTGAAGATTTTCCTGTGCCATGTTCCAACTCCTTTGGGGTTCCCCCATGATCGAGATGTTGGGTATGACAAGGAAGCTAAACCGGAGGTTGAAATATTTTTGGTGCTCTGGGACTCTGGTGTGTTTAGGTTGGCTGAAATTGCCCATCAAATCGCTGGACCATGTGTAGCTGGGATGGATGATCCATGAATGATGAAAGATGGACCTTTGGATTTCTTACGTTGATATCTTCATGAATCTGTTAACGTGAAACCTTAGGTAAATGACTATTAAATTACGATCCCTTATGCAAATTCTATACTAGCTACCTTTTTGGGGTGATCTCCAGATCGGCATGACATCATGAGATTTTTTGCGGGATATTGTGTGGAATGTCATTCATCTTGGGAAGGATGCATCCCTTCGCGCTGGGTCGAGTAACATAGATGATTCTATGCACCTGACTAAATTACAAATGTGTCTAGAAACCAAGGAAAAAACCTTAGCTTTAAAAGTCCGATGTAGTCTTGAATGGATAGAGTACTCAATACAGAATGCATATATAAACATTTGACATGATGTAAACACATAGGTGTTGTGTCGCAGCATTTGGCATTGCTGGTTCGTGAGTGGTGCCATCCATGTCATGATGGTGGATTACCAACAGTGGACCGGTTGATGGTCGTTGTCTGCCTAGTTCTATCAATCAAAACATCCTTAAACTTGAACATAGATTAAAAACCAGACCCCAAGCTTATCACTAAGGGCTTATGTAATACGGCTTTCTGTTCATCAAAAAACGTTCATCCCTTCATCAACGCTGCCGGAGCGTCGGCACTCCAACCCATGTGAAGACCCTGCCAGGAGCATCAAGCGCCGGTTGAAGGATGTTCTTCCACATGAAGGTGGTATTGACCTCATTCAATCGAGTCTCTTGGATTTGATTTGTCATTGGGTGCTCTTTGTTCAACATGAGAGTGAATATAGTCATTAAAAAAATAGTATAAATATATATATATACACAATAAAGGACGGGAATCATTTTTTGTTGCTAGAAACAAACTCTTCATTTTCAACCACCACTCGGCTATTGGTTGCAGGTCACATGTTTTTGTCGGACTCCCAACAAACAAACGGGGATTCTCCCAATGTACTCATGAAAGTTGAACTTCATGGGTGAAACAAAAATATATCACCAATATATCACTATACCATGGGAACCCACAAGCTTCATTTTTAGGGGTGATAACCCATATACTGGGGATTTAAAACCTGCTTAATGGTTTTGGGGTCCAAAGGTACATTATATATAGATGATGCCTGAACCTTATTTTGGTTGTATGCCTTTCCTGCCAATTTGGTAGTATGTTTTTTTGCTTTTTACATGGTAGATTCGTTGTCACTTCGATGTCTTGGCAATTTGTTGTTTTTTCTCAAAAACATCTCTTTCGAATGAACCCCTTAGAGATAAGCAAATCCCAGAATAGTAGGTCACGAACATAAAGCACCATTGACCGGGCAATTTAATGAGGGCAACTCACAACGACATGGCGATTAATTACAGTATACAACCACATAACGAAGTCCATTTTGAGAGCATTCCTCCTACCCTAGGGATCCTGGCTCACCGAACCCGAGAATGGTTTCATGGAACCTAAATACCTTTCCGTTTTGGAGGTAATGAAGGACACCCCAATCATCATCCGACAATGTGATTGGATCCCTAGGGCTAGTAAACCGTTCCATACACCAGAATCCTCCCTAGATATTCTGGCTATCCCGACATCCTGCTGATGCTCTCGACTAAGCACCATCTGGCGGAGCGAGTCTAGCCCAGCACTCCCGATGCAGGAAGGTGGATTTGATATATTCATGTGTTTCGCAAATGAGGCAGGACATATTCTGTGAGTTTCTGATACCATGCGTCACCCAAAAAAATAGCACTGAAAAAACAACAACAGCAACTGAGGAATCGTGTGTCTCTATGCACATCTTATGGCTTCACAAATCGGTACGGTTCACCAAACGCCCGCGAACGCCCCAAGTTTAAGAGGTTGCAAGTCACATGCACATCACACGGCCGTGTACGCCAAAAAACGGCTGATGTGTTTGTTTTCAATGGCCTGTGTAAGGAGAAAACAAGTGTAATAGTTGTTGTTCTTCATTCAAAATCTATCTTGACATACTGCCTTTGTTGTGTAAGAATCCTCTAACTAAAAAACTGATCTTAAGTAACACTTCCCCACAAAAATGATATTTCATCAACTTCTTCGTAAAATGAGTCAATTCTTTGCTGGTGTATTCACCGGAAATCCAGATCAGATGAATAGCTCTTGAACAAAGTCATCAACCCAAAAAAACATCGAGCAATCAAGATTTTCAAAAAAACTACCTTTGGACCCCAAAACCATGAAAAATGAAGGTTTTAAACCCCCAATATATGGGTTATAACCCCCTAAAAATGAAGGAAACGTGGGTTCCCATGGTAGGAAGGGCTTCCTCTTGTGGTTAAGGGGAGCATCTTGGATTGGCTTCTCCCAAAATGGTGGTTTAATTAATGGTGATGAATCCCATCCCTAAGGATCTTGACCCCTCCTATGGAAACACTGACACCCCTGGAGGCCTCAAAAAAAGGTGTTTTTTTGACACCCCATGACATCCCAAGGATCCTTAGGGATGGTAGAATCCGTACAAAATCACCTAAACAAACAAATCCAAGGCATCCTGCGTTGCGGATTTTTTTCCCTTCCCCAACAATTAATCGATCGCCACACCTTGGCTATGGGCCGTCGCGGGTCGTCCGGCATCTTATTGGCATCATCATTCGTTTGCCTCGGCAAGGGTGTGAAATTTGAGTGATAATTGGATATCATTAAAATAGATTGAAGATGTGAAACAAAAAGCGTTTTCATTGCTTTTGCGGTGAATAAGTTAAAATATAGTCAAATGGAAAAATACTTAACTAGTTGGTGGTTTCAACCCAGTTGAAAAATATTAGTCAAAATGGGAATCTTCCCCAAGAAGGGGTGAACATAAAAAATATTTGAGTTGCCACCACCCAGTTAATCAAATAGGAGTGAGTATAAATAAATACTTTGAAACTACCGCCCTGGCAGAAGGTGGATGAAAATGGACCTGACAAAATCCAGGCTCAGCAATCAACCCTTCCAGAATTAATCCGAAAAGTGCTTAGAGGGTCCTGTCTTTCCAGGTTCTCTTTTTTGCTAAGAACATGGCAACCCTTAGGTCCCCTGCTAAAAATTAAACTTTTAGTGGATTTCATGTAAAATCCCACTAAACTCAAAGGAGCTGCAACAAATAAGGCTAACCTAAGATGTGCCAAGTTTATTAAAAACAACTAAACATCAGCCTTTAATGGCAGGCCCATGGTTGGCCATACCTGACCTGACATACGGAACAACCACCAAGTGACAGAATATTCCAAATGCCGGCTTCTGGACCTCAAAGATGAGATGAGATGAGATGGGTGACAGTGATGGAAACGGAAACTGGAACTGCAACAAAGACAACAAAAAACATGTACTTTTAGTGATTTTTATTTCCTTCTACTAAGGCTGGTTGCAGGTTTTATGATAACAAAAATCCTATAAAGCACCTGTGAAGAGAGTGGCAAGCCTGCAGAAACAAATCCAAACGACGGAATAAAAACACGGAGTATTGCAGAACACAATGTTGTCTCCAAAAAACACACCCAAATCAGCTGATTCTTAATTGGTGGTTTGGGATTCTAGGGGTGCCCCTATGTCACAATCCTTTTCATAAGGGGATCCTAGGAATCCAAACCACCAACCCAAACCACCACTTAACCCTTAGCTGACGAAATGTGCCTATAATATGATATTCTTCACCCCTGCAAGGCAACCAACCCCCGAAAAGGGTTTTGAATGTTTTAAAGATGGTAAAATCTATTCATGCTGTTGATGGTTCAGAAATCCGGCGATCACCACCTGGAACATAATATAAAACCCGTCGTAGATAATGGGATTAACTACCAACCTCAACTGGTGATCGCCAGATTTCTGGACCAACAGTATGATTCATATCCATCTTCAGACCTTCCAGCACATGTGGCATCTCCTGAGGATCTTAGGCCACCTACTACTTATAAATGGAGTTACAACCCCTATAAGTAGGGTTGTAACCCATTTATGGGGATTGTAACTCCATTTATATCTAATAGACTAATAGAGGGCCCACCTTGTAATGATTTGGTCTTTTGGGAATCTAACTTTGCCCAACAAGCCCATCAAATGAATCGTTCTGGCCAAATTATAATTGTTCACCAACCTGGACTTCCATGAAATAAGGGGATTTCCCTTCCTCAGCTACCTTTCTGGGGCCAGGTCGCTATAATTTGACCAGAATCATTGCTCTTTGTTTGGCGGTGTTTAAGGGTTTGCACATTGCAAGTAAACGTGGTGGCTCGTCCGTTCACAAAACTTTCCTTTCTGCTTCTCAACTTCCAAAGCGCGTTACAAACTTGAGGAAAATTCGTCGATCCGTCAAAGTGTAACAAAGGCTGACATAGTACAATACCCTTAGCATCCATGTGTGGTATATTTACCTACATTTGGTTGATTTGTATGGTAAATGTCGGTAAACATACCATACATACATGGATCCTATGGGTATAGTACAAGATAATAAAGACTTTTCCAGTCAACCATCACTATGACATTGCCACAGGCTAATCAGAGTAATGACTTTTGCTACCAGGAAACCGAGACGTTGAAGTTCAGGTGTATCTGCTAAGGATTTTCCAGTTCCTCTATCTTGCGTGATCACAATGCCCTGAAAACGACCTCATCGTTTTCAAGCAAGAAAACAGGAGGGACTGAAAGGTTACCCTCTGGTAAACTAACATAGCAATGGAATATCACCATTCTTAATAGGAAATACATCTTCAAAGGGTCCATTTTCCATTGCTATGTTAGATTTCCGGGGTGTAATCTAAAACAGGAATTTCGTGTATTTATTGTTCATTTTTGCAATTTAGATGATCTTTTTTTAAAGTACAAGATGGCATCAAAAGGGCCCCTTCCACCAAACACACGGTTGGTTTCTTCTTTCTAGGGAACGCCTGGTGTGAATCAAGTTGCCACGGGAAATCAACAAATCAAGACCCAGGCTAGAAAGAATTGTTTATGTCTTTGGGGGTATCCTTGCAAATTTACCAACGAAAAAACCACCAACTGATACTATACTGTAGTTACTGGGTGGAAAACAATAAAACATAACATATGGTACCCTGCCTGAAACTCACATAGCCCATGAAAACCCCTATACTTTCCTCGTAAATACCATCAAAATGCTGGATTTTCCATGGCTATGTTAGTTTCAGGGAGGGTAACATATGGAATCTATATCTATCTATCTTGAATTACCCTTACATCACCTACATGGATCCAACATCAAATTTCTGTGAGGATAAGGGCAATAAACCCAAGGATACCAAAGGGCAGGATAGAATTATTCATAGATAATTAAAATTCACAGGTATATACCTAGAACCCAACTGACCCCTTTCTTGGGGGTTGACCTTCAATTTAATGGGTTGCATGTTCCAAAATATCGGTCATTTGGGTTCTAGGTATCTGTAGGTATAAGTTAAATGATCATGACTACCTCCAGTCTGGGAAAACTATTATAGTTAGCTGGCGTAGGATTTGTTCCATCCACTGTAACAAAGATGGCAATACTCACACGGTAATACATCCTGCCAAAAACTGCTTTCTTCAACATATAAGCTCCTGTAAGACTCCACCCCCCTCACCACCCCATCTGTTGAATCCGTTTAATAGGAGATTTAATAGGAGATGTATCTTCAAATGGTTGTTTTTCCATTGTCACGTTAGTTTTCAGGAAGTGTAGGCCACATTTTTGCTCGCAAACTGTAATTTTCTTCATGGTCTATTTTGCTCCCTCCACCTAAGCCACGAAAAAAACATTGGATACTTTCCTCCTGGTTGTTTGATACGGATCCTTATTTAATGGTTTATGAAATAATCCCCGAAGTTTAACAGTTCGCCCCTGAAAAATGATGGTTGGAAGACTAATTACTTTCCTTTTGGGGCCCAGGATATTGGTATATTTTCAGGGGCGAACTGTTAAACTTCGGAGGTGTAATCCCCAGATATCTAGGTAGAGTTGTCATCCCCTACCCTTCCCACAACCAACCGGCCTGCCTGCACCGGCCATGATAAAATACTGTGGTGCCGCCCAGTGGGTGTGTCGAATCTTCTCTATTGCTTCCTGATATTTGGCTGTGAACGGAAGGGATGAATGAGATGTATTGGTTTATGTACGCCCTGTATTAACCTACCTTTTCGGGGCTGTGCCATGTATTTTGACCATGGGTAGGTACATATATCTTGTGAAAGCAAAATCTATGTGTGATGATCCTTAAAACGATACAAATGGTTCAAGCCCAGACCTTGCAAGTCCAAAGAGTATCTGTTTGCTTAGCGTTACAAATGACTAGTGGTTGTAACCAACAATTCCAGGAACGTATCATGCCGATGGTCTGTGATCTCATAAGGGTGTGTACATACAAAAATACTATGTACACCCTGCCCTTCCAGTTTCATCTTTATATTTGAAGGTAACTTTTGAGTATATCATCACTTTTTAAAAAGGGCCACTACTGCCACACATACAGTTTAGAACTGGGGAAGTTCCTTCTATTAAAATATATATAAACAGTATATATTATGTCGGCCCAATTTCATAATGGGATGTCCATGGTACTTAGTAAATGGATTATAACCCCGATATAAGTAGGTTGATTTCGTCCCCTAAATAGGTTATAAACCAACTTGTTAACTAATTACTAACTTCCATGGACACCCTAGTAGAGTCATAATCTGAGACATGGAGCACGAAATGAATTGAAATGATTTGACAGCCAATCTACTGAACAAAAATGTTGGTTCCGCAAACAAGATCTGACATCGATCTGGTCAAGCATTATATATAACCCTTAAGGATCCAGGTATGTCCTAAGAAAGGGGATTAGCCCCTACATTCCTATTCTTTTCGGATGGGATTTTTCGACCATCAATCCTACTCTAGGGAAGGGTCTGGATTCTTAGGGTATATATCAAACAAAAGCCCCTAAGAGTTGCTTTCTTCCGGTGGGTTTTTCATGATGATGAATCCCATGGTCCGAAAGTAAAAGAATCACCTTTGTTAACAAACAAAAGATTAGTTTTTAAACCAAAAAAACACTTGAAACACAATTTCAAAGGGAAGATGTGGGTACCCTGCAGCGACATTATCCCATATATAGCAGTTTCTTCCCCAAATATTCCCCATTTGCAAGCACTTCATGTCTACCTTTATCTGATGTCACTTTTCGCCTCGAAGTCGGAGGTATCTTGCATATATCTCCTGCAAACAGACCGGCAACAAAGGATGTCACTTGCGGTCCAAAAAATAACAGGCAAGTCAACCCATTTCAAAAATAGTAGTCAAACCGAGAATCATCCCCAAGTAGGAGTGGAAATCAAAAATATTTAAAACCACCACCTAGTTGGGAAATACTGTTAATGGAAGAAATCCGGCGAACCAGTTGATATGAAGAATTTCCCCAGTATTTACAGGGTTTTATGCATTCCAGGTGGTGCAGGATTTCTTCCCTGAACAGTATCATAGGCTTTTTCCTGAAAGTATCCTAAAAGAATACCCTCCCTGAAACTAACGTAGCCCCTGAAAATGGATGGTTGGAAGATTACTTTCCCGTGCTATGTTAGTTTTGGGGAGGGTAATTTCTAGTGGCCAAACGTAGATCAAACATATCAAAACATGAAACTCCAAGAAACTAAGGAGCTAAGAAATTCCATCAATGTTGCAAACCGCAATCCCAGTCCAGAGGCAAAGTGGCAAAAATAATGCAAATCGCAATCCCAGTGAATTGTACTTAAACCAACTTAAATCCACATGTATTCAGGTACAACAAAAGTTCCAAGTTACATTCTAGCAATATTGTTTATTATTTTCGTCCTTGTAGACCAACCCAAAAAAAGTACAAAAACATCAACAAGACAAGTCTTCAAGCCAAGTCTATAGTAGTGCATACACCAGGGTGTTTGGCGTTTGGGAAGATGAGTTTCCTTTTTCATATGTGGGATATATGTTCCCTTGACAGGAATTCATATCAATCATATAAACTTGTTCTCAGGTCAACGTTCTTAAAGGCACCAGGTGTCTCAAGAAACACGTCTGTGGCTTGCAATTGGTGAGATCTTGACAACATGTTGATTCGATTTCTATCTTATGCAAGCGTGCATGTTGCTGTAATGTTTCAACCAACATACTTACACCCCGGAAGATTAACATGGAACCTGAGAATACACCCCTGGAAGAGGAAAATCATCTTCCAAACCATCATGTTTAGGTTCCATGTTAATCTTTGGGGGGGTAAATGGTAGAACAAATCCCGGGAAACACAACATTAATTGTTCATGTTCATCACATGTTCATCAACCAGGAAGTCTGAGAAATGAGCTCAGCCAAATGTCCAAATATCAAAAGGGACAAGCAGGTACCCTCGGGAGAGTACCTTAGATACTAACACGTACCACTTATATATATATATAATATGTGGGTCATATAACGGTTGTATAGGGCAATATGTGGTCATGTTTTGGGGAACAACTGCTAGGGTACCCTTTGAGAGGGTACCAAAATTTTCCTTTTGACAAAAGCTCCCCAAGTCAGCTTTTTATACCGTGTCTATCATTGCCAAAAAGTCAAGCCAACAAGTCATCATCTCCTGATCCACCAATGGTAGAGATGTCCTGACGCTTCGGTCCCACCCACGGGTTGGGTCCATGTCCCGAATCTCAACTCCATTTTGATCTCGCTGGGATATAACTGTGAAACATGGATGGGTTGAGAAACCCCTACTTTCCTTAGATGAAACGACGACTCAAATTCTTGGAGTTGCTTCTGAATGATGCGACTGGAAAAAGTAAACACATATTCTCCCAAGAGGTAGTTTGTTGGTGATTCGCCAAGGTACAAGAAAAAGTCACCTTGGGCATGTCCACTCATATGGAGGTGTGAAACACCTATTTATTGAAAAAGTATGATGCATACAATGCTATCTCTGGTTGCATATCAAACAATAGAAAACGGATTGAAAAAACGGAGTATCTTCCATGTAGCTGGAAAAGGTTTGAGATCCGGTGTTTCCCGTCAGTGTTGATGCCAGCCATTCACCCTGCTGCATGTGCCTCAATGTATAAGCGGAGTCTGTGACACATCGGGCAACCCTTTTAAAGTGGCGACATCTTGAGATTGTGTGCAACACTGTGTGTCTGGTGATGGAAACCAACATTCAAATGAAATCAAATCAAGACTGTCCACACAAATGTGTATATATAATATATATATATATATCAGTTCAAGTTAATATAGGGTTCATGTCCAAGCTAGGATAATTTCAACGATAACATATCGTGAGCACAATATTCCAACACAACTGCATCATGTCATTCTGAAATTCCCAAACTTCTTTGGCTCATTCATGATAACGATTTATTGATAGAGGCTTTCGCTTGTATCAAATCCACCAATTGGCTATGGCTCAATCTTGGGTTGACGTCGATAAGTTTTAGTTCCACTGAAATTTGCGTATCTGAAGTTTCGGGAAATCCACCCCCAAAGTAGTTTAAGAGCTCGCCCTTGAAAAGGGACCATTTTTCAAAAGGAAAGTACGGTCTTCCAGCCCCATCATTTTTCAAAAGGCAAAGTGTTACTAGTTGGTGGTTTCAACCAAATTGAAAAATATTATATACTCAAAAGGGAATCTTCCCCAAATAGGGGTGAATATGGGGTTAATATTAAAAACATTTGAAACCACCACCTAGGTTAGTTTTCCAGGAAGTTCTTTTTTGTGAAGCTGAAGTTTCAAAGGCACCCTCTGTTGGTCCCCGGAAAACTTTCAGACAACGTGAGCCACGAAAATCAACCCGGCCGGATACTTCTCATGAGATACTGGTTGTTTGATAGGGGTCCGGGATCCCAAAAAACATGTTTCTTGTAATCCCCTCAAAACTGGGTACTTTGAACGATGTTTCTTTTCATTGCTGAGGTGTTTTTGAACCATTTATATAAGCGACGAAACAATCTTCAAATCTCCTCCACGTTTCAACTCTTCCAAGTTCAACTTGTGATCGTTGCCTCATGAATGGCACATTCCGATGGGCTTTATTTCGCTGCTGTTGATGGTTGGTTCAGAAATCCGGCTAGCAGACCTGGGATGTATAAACCTTGTCAATAATGGGATAAACTACCAACCTCAACAGGTGCAGGATTGCTTCCATCAACAGTTCCAGTTTCCCATGGCGCATTGTTTTAACACCCTACATCATCCCCCATCCCGGCCCAAGACAAAACATATACTTGACACAACTTGACAGTATATATAGTCACTAGTCACATTGAAAGGCATATACATGGCACCTAACAGCATCTTGATCCAAGGTAAAGACAGCAACCTACCACTTCCACAAGATTGTCAAGTCATCTTTTGGGGAAGATGTGCATCAATATCACCATGTACAGGGCTTGGTAGGGCAAGGTTGTGAAATCACGTACAGTACAGCTTTCAATTGAAATTCTGACATTTGCAATGATCTCCATCTGAAATCAGGTTCGGCTGCCTTTTATGTTTTGAAGATATGTTCAGTCTTCATACAACTTCGGATACGATTTGTCGCGAGTCGCTGAGTGGATTTTTTTTAATATCGATTTGTTGAAAAAAAACATCTAGATATACTAAATCCCTATAGTGTAAACCGTTGGGTTGAACCTGTGTTTTTTAGAAGTTGAAGTTGAGTTGAAGCGTAAACAGATAATGGCCTTTTAGGGCCGAATCTGCACTATTCAACACGACAACCCTTGGATGATGATGATGATGATGATGATGATGATGATGATTATGATTATGATGATGATGATGATGATGATGATGATGATGATGATGATAAGCATCTATCATCTATCCAAATCTGATAGTCCTTAATGACTTGACAGTACCATGTAGCAAAGCCATGGCTATAAACTATAATCGTAGTGCTTGTGAACTAAATCAAAGCTGCGCAAATTACCAAATCACATGTGACTTTATATGAACCATAGATGAATTCACCTTCACTTTGGTTGGGCAATTAGGGGATTCCCTTTTTATGACTACATGGTTTGAGGCACCAATCCCGGATATGATTCTAAAAGCAAAGTAGTCCTCCAATATCATTATTCAAATGCTAAGTTGTGGGAAAATGTATTAGTCATCAACGTATCTACAGCCCCCAAACTTAAAAAAAATACAGCCCTACTTTAAATGGATTCTTGGATAAGACGATCTCGTTTCCTTCCTTTTGGGTTTTTTTAACGGTAACCTTTTCGAAACGGCGAACTTGCTGTCAAACTTTGGGGGTTAGTCGACCCATATGACCCAAACATCACCCCCAATCCAAGAAATCTCCAACAGGATTCACTGAACGGACCCCTAAACCTGGGTATTTAATAGCTCTAGTGACCTTCTTAGGGGTCGGTTGGTAAGGTCCCATTCAATTTTTGATGGACCCAAACATCAACCATGCCCTGCGTTAGCCAGTTGCTATGTCGAGTATTTTGTTCAAAGCTCCAAGCGCCCAAACCTCAACAAAGGGTGGCAATGTGCCACAATGGCAATCTTCCACTCCCCCAATTTACCAAAGCCAGTGGCAGTAATTGATTAGCCACATCTCACCATCAGGAAACATATATCCGCCGACCCCTCGTTACCCTCATTAAGGGGGAGCGCGCCTAGAAATATATATATATATATATCACATGTTTTTACAGGTTTCGTTTTAGTAATAGTCGCAGTTTGAATAATCTTCACTTTCTTCCACTCACCAAAAACATCTCAGTTTGGTCGCTGAAGCTTGACAAAACATATGGATTCATCATTGGAAACCTATAAAAACATGTTGGTGATAGAGACACGCACTCAAATAAGATATCATAACCCTAATGATCCAGATATATCCTAAGAAAGGGATGTCCTCTATATTCCTATTCTGAGGATGGGATTGAGACCATTGATCCTGCTACACCAGGGAGGGGTCTAGATTCTTACGGAAAGATATCTTGGTCTACCGAAAATGATTAAAAAGACGCAAGCAAAAATGATGAAAATGATTCATCAACTGCGAATTTGAGTGTCTCAAAGTGTTTCAGAATTGGACGCCGTTCAAAAGGGACCTGCATGGAAAAGTCAAACACATGATAACTCTGAACAGCTTCTTTCAGCATAGTACTACAAAATGATACCCTGGAAGTCCAAAGACTATAAATTCGAGGGTCATTTCTGAAGAGACCATTATTTTAGTGAGGATGTATAATCTAGTTGGTGGTTGAACCAACCCATTTGAAAAATATGCTCGTCAAATTGGATCATCTCCCCAGGTAGAGGTGAAAATGAAAAATCTTTGAGTTGCCACCACCTAGTAATCAACAATTCCAGGGGACTACTAGGATGTCCCAGGAATTTAGTAAATGGTTAGTAACTGGGTTATAAACTACTTATAAATGGGGTATATTGAGGTTATAACCCACTTACTAACCATCTACTAACTTCCTGGGACATCCAAGTACCATTTTAATGGTCGTGCAAGGGATACAACATCTACCAAGGCCCCAGGTCTTTTTTTGCAGATCCATTGATATCCTGGTGGAGGGTAGCTACCTTTCAGCCCCTTATGACTTAGATATTTCACCCCTCATCGTGGGTAAACAGTGTCAAACGAAAGTTTATAAGAACCCCTTAGTTAGTAAACATATGCTAGTTGGTGGTTGAACCAACCCCTTTGAAAAATATGCTCGTCAAATTGGATCATTTCCCCAAGGATCGGGGGGAAAAACAAAAAACTACCCTCTTGAGAACTAACATATCCCATCAAAATTCACTTTTGAAGATGATTTTCCGAACTTCCCCAGGTGGGATATGTTAGTCTTCTGGAGGACATTTAAAACCACCACCCAGTAAAACAAAACCTGATAGTGCCTATTGCAGGAATTGCATCCTGGGTAAAAGGGGTGAACCCATCAGCGGAGATGGCTGGGAAATAGACGACGATTCTACATCTGCCGCCCCCACCCAACTCGGCCATTTGGGACCCTGCAACTAAAAGTTAACATGTCCCCCTTTTTAAAGGGACCATTTCAAAAGGAATTTGACATTCCAACCACTATTTTTTGAAGCGAATACCGAATACCGTTAGTTTTTGGAGGGATGTTTATGCATTATGTTGCCCCTGATCTTCCAGTTTCCATATATATTTGGAAGCAACCTCCCAGTTGCCCAGTATATCAGGTAACAATCGTAACTAAACCCTGGTTCCAAATATTTTTAGGGGAACTGGAAGATGAGGATTTCCTTTAAAAAAATATGTACCACCATCATCCCCCACTAGTCTGGTCAGCTTGGCCCTCCTTGGCCTTGATTAGAGATGAACATCCAAGCAACGCATCCCTGTATGAAGGCCTGGAGGTTTTTGTTTTGGGGGGTGGCCGTGCTTTTTGGTGGGTTTTTGGTGTGGAAAATCCGGATAACCGTCAAAACACGAGGAAAAACACGAGCAAACGTTTAGAACCAAGCTTTTGAAACTTGAACCCTCTCAAAATATGATATTGAAATGGAAAAAAGTCAGCTGAAATTGTTTCTGGCATGTAGCCGGAAAGAGGGGATAGGCCCCCTTTTTCTGGGACTGGACAGGGCCTGTTCCTCACCATGACGACAATGGAGGGGGTCACATGTTTCGGAAGGGGTTGTGAACTGATATTCAAGCATCCGAACGTACTGTCTGAGCATTTTCAAAACCAAACAGTTTTGACAACAATAAATCATATAAATTCTACCTGGAAAACCAAGTGCCCTATTTTTAAGGCAATAGTTGATGGTTTTAGGGGTAAAGTTGCTAGATGAGTGTCTCAACACTAGGGACACCACCCCTCCCAAAGGTCCATGAAGCGGTTGATTTTTAAGAAAGCATCTTTCAATGTCTCGCAAGTGACCTGGTTCAAATGGTCAGAAACGCTTGGTTTTGTTGAGAACACTACGCGTTACTACGAGTTCAACGCCGTTGAATGGTGACGCCAACCCGACCCCGTGCCCAAAAAAACACCCGATGGCCGCCGCACCGTTATAGAGCGCAAACATTGGAGCGACGATGAGTTGCTGGCCGTTTTGGTAAAACACTGCGTTGAAGGCCAAATCCTGCTAGTTCAATTTCGGAGCAGCAAAAAAGAAAGAAAACACATGTTAGCCTCCCTGAAACTTACAGCTAGTTTGCATCTGAAAAGATGGTATCCCAAAAAGGAAAGAAACAGCTTGCCCACCATCAATTTTCAGGGGCGAACCCTTGGTTCCAGGTGGAGAGTATCTTGGGGGGAGGGGTTCATATGACCAACTTGACCGGTAGCTTCCAATTGATCGCCCATAGGATGAAGGCGAAGCGCTGATATATACATAAGAGCAATAAGTGAGGATAAAGGCAATTGCCACCCAAGGATACCAAAAGGGGATGGATTTGAAATATTTATATATAATTAGCATGTATATGGTATATACCTACAACCCAGCGATCGACCCCTTTTTGTTGGGTGGATGGAAAAATTTCAACTGTATGGGTTGAATCTTCCAAAATAGGGGGCGAGTCATTTGGGGTTCGATCGGTACGTTTACATAGCTGGCTGGAAAATGGACCACGACCATGGCATTCACCAGGAAAAATGAGGATTTTCCATGACTACGTTCAATGATTTTGCCCACATACTCTAGGAAGGTACCCCAGACTTCCCCAAACCCCCCAAAGAAATAAATTCCTTCATAAACTGCTGGTGAAACCTCTGGGGTATCTTCCAGGGGTATGTGGGTGAGATCTTAGATATGTCAGTTTACCAAAGGGTAGATGTCACAGCTTGCTCTGAAAACCTCAGGATTAATGACTATAGGATCATCCTCGGGTTAAAGTAGAAATAACCAACATATGGGATAGAACAATGACGTATATATATATATATGTATATATTGGGGAAGTAAGCCAGTATGGATATAAGGCATTTTATCGCCTGGAAAAGAAATCCCTTTCCGCCCCAAACAAAAATATATATATATATATATATCCCAAACTAATCTTAGAAGGCAGGATGTCGACCTCCAGGTGTATAGTAATCTATTAGCTTCACAAGAAACCACGGTTCCTTGTCGACCCACAAACTCAGATTCATCATCTTTTTTTCCCACCAAATCTGAGGGAAACCAACGGGAGGATTTCACTACTCCCAGGGAGGGTTCACTGCAACAAGTGACTGGCCAATCGTGTTCTGCTCCATCAGGCATCTTGTACACAAATCGGAAATCCAAATTACCTGATTTTCGCGGGGTAATTTGAACGTTGGATGATGTGGTTACAAGGCAATCTCATGCAATCTACTAAGCGAGATGTTAACATATATACAAAAATATATATACAATTCTTACACAGATGCCAAGAATAGCCATACTAAAAGGAGTCACCTTTTCCAAACTGTCACTTTGGGTATCCGTGTTTGTTTTCAGCTTAACACATAGGCTGGCACTGCATTAAGACTACAGGTGATTCCAAAAATCATTCGATTGAAGAGATCTGAGTGCCAAGAGATAGAAACAAAACAAAAAAACAATTCTCTTCCTTGACAGGGCTCGTCTGAAAATATAGGGATCCCAATCCATCCCACCCCAAGAATATTTAGGAAAATAATGCTTTTTGCTATTTGGTGGTTTCAATCCATCTCAAAAAATATGATTGTCAAATTGGATCATTTCTTCAATTTTCAGGGTAAAAGTAAAAAATCTTTGAAGTTTCACCACCTAGACTAAGAATAGCTGCCTGGAAAATGGATCTTTTGAATGATGATTGAAGATGGAAGATTTTCCCTATTTTCGCACACACCACCTCTGCTGAATTCCCTCCCTCCCAAAACCTCTCCACAAAACCTCGTTTTTGTCCGAGGTACGACCATGGATTACTGTGCCATTGACATCAGCAGCCAGGATACCAGAGCAACCATAGGTGAACTGCAACTCCTCAGCCGTTGATCCGTTGATGCCCAAATGCTAGGCTTTGATGGTGATGAATCCCTTGCCCATACCATCCCATGTATCGTTTACCTACATTTACTGGTTGGTGGTTGAACCAACCCAGTTGAAAAAAATGATCGTCAAAATGGGAATCTTCCCCAATGTTCGGGGTGAAAACAACATAAATATTTGAGTTGCCACCACCAAGTTTAGGTAAATATATACCACATGGATGCTACGGGTTGGTCAGAATCGCAGTAAAAAACCATCACCAAAGATCTTTAAAAACAAATCATCCAAGTGATAGAAATCGGGAGGTTTGGACTCCAAGGTTTGGAAGGAGATGATGGTGACATTTTATTTGAAACTTCTTATAGGCATGCAACCCTGACTAGAAATTCAAAAAGCTAGTTGGTGGTTGAACCCACCCATTTGGTCGAAAAATGCTCAAGTCAATGCTTTATCATTTTCACAATTTTCGGGATGGAAATCAAACATATTTGGGTGTTTCCAAAAATAGGGGCACCCCAAAATGGATGGTTTATGATGGAAAACCCGATTAAAATTGATGATTTGGGGGTACCATTATTTTTGGAAACACCCATTGGAAACCACCAGCCAGTTAATAGTATGATGTGTTTGTTTATTGAGGTTCTACAACCAGGCATCATTTTGGTTCTGAAACTCCGTCATCCAGGTTGAGTCTTTGCCTACCTCCCCCCCCCAAAAGAAAGGGTTCTACGAGAAAACAAGCATTTTTGGGGGTTTCCAAAAAATGAATCTTCAAAAGTCAACTGTTGACCTCTGGAAGTGGCAATACATCATTTACCCCCCATTTTCCAACCTACATCACTCCCAAGTGCAATTACTTTGCAGTGGAATTTCATTCATTTTGGGCAGGTTTGGGCATGCCGTATCCTCTACTTATTTTGGAGTATGTTGGTTGGAACTTCATATTCGGGGTGACGGATCGTGGGAGAACGGGGGGCTTGTTCAGGTCATCAGGTACGATTTTTTTCGCACTGCCATTTTGGTTTTCTGCTTGGTGGTTTTTCAACCAACCCAAGTTTGAAAAATATTAATAGTCAAAGTTGGATCATCAAACCCCAAGTAATTAGGGGTGAACATAAAAAATATTTGAAGTTGCCACCACCTAGTTGTCATTGTTCTGCAGCTAAAAGATTTTTTTCAATGGAAAAACAGCAATGAATAAGCTGAAAGAATATGAATCCCCTTGATGCGACCAGCGTGTCGTATGCGGCGTTGAACAGCAGGATCTGGTGATACAGTTCCTCCCACTTCTGTCCATCTAAGTCTTTTGCAATACCTACACAAAAGAGAAACATGTTTTTTTACAGGTGAAACAAAAAATTGGAACTGGTGATAAGTCTTCTGGCTGTGACACGAAAATTTGGGAAGGTGCATAAAATGTATATGTCATGCAAATATGTATATTGTTGATTTAGTTAAACGCACGTGTATATATAAATATCTATAATATATACAGATTTCAATCGTTGTGCTTTTGCAAACAAATGCACACAGCAAACAGTACGAAAAGACTCATAGGTCAAATAGCATCATTGCTCATCATGGCTTATTGTAGCATCTTGCACGTTATGTTATTGTGTTCTAGCACATCAAGTCAATCAAAACATATTGTCATACTATACATTAATGAGAGTTGCATTCAAATATCATATCACAATATACAAGACCATGCTTCATTTATCGCATTGTTCTGTTGTGCTTTTTTCATGGTGCAATGAATTTGACCGACTATGTGATGATGTATCAGCTCATACCAAATTAACGTCACGCAGTATCATCCATCTATACACTATAACAAGAATTGATGGCATTGTCGAAATTATCTCATCTGAGAGCCCTGGTACTTGGATGTCCCAGGAAGTTGGCAAATGGTTAGGAAATGGGTTATAACCTTAATATACCCAATTTTTAAGTTAGGTTATAACCCATTTACTAACCATTTACTAAACCTCCTGGGACATCCAAGTACCCCCAAAGTTGTCCCCCAAAAAAAAAACATTCTCAACTTCTTTCCAGACGGGACTTCACCCAACAGTGGAGTATGTCCACTTCAATGACTGGTTGGCTTCCACTGAGTTTGCTTGCATCCTTGAAACAAACCCCCAAATTTGCACCTTGTCAAAAGATCTCTTTTTCATCTATTTGACACTTTCTTTAGAAAACCTTAGATCTTAAAATGTTCATACAAACCAAAAAGATAACATGTGCAACTTCCCATCGCTCAAAACATCTACCAACAAAAAAAACTCATTAGCCATCCAATGAAAAATCCGAAAAACATCGGAGTAAGCCTGGAAGATTAAGATGGAACCTGAGAATGCAACCCTGGAAGAGGAAAATCATCTTCCAAACCATCATTTCCAGGTTCTATGTTAATCTTCCGCGGATTATTGATCCCCCCAAAAGTGCCTTGAAGTTCTTTCTTAAATTCTTCTTCTTCAGGCACATGCACCTTCAATCTCTCAACCTTCGGCGATGGCCCAACTTTCCGAAAGAAACTTCAAGTTTTTGTGGCAAAAAGACGGATACAAAGAAAATCAGGAACTGGAATACTAGGGCAATAAATATCTACAAATACTTGTGTATATATATATATTAATACATTTATATATATACGTACACATCAATAATATTTACATACATTACATAAGTATCAAATAAAAATAATGTGTATAGTAAATGAAAAAATATCGCAGTATTGTTCCTTTGTATAGTTGGAAACTTGGTTTCACCCTGACTTGGCTGGACATCCTCCGTCGCCCAGCTTCGGAAAGATTTTTTTGTCGAACGTCAAAAACAGTGACGGGCAATCATTCTAAGGTTGTTTCAACACACCTTTGGAACACACCCCTAAACCTTTGCCAACAGGCTACAAAGGGATTCCTTTCATAGTTGGGGGGGTTGTGTGGGGTGTGCGATATCGAGGTGTGTTGTAACTTTCTTGGAATCATGTGATTTTCCAACTCCATTTGCCAACATCATATGACTGAGCACATCATTCTATTTTCTAAAACCACCCAAACCATGCAGGGCATTTTGAGAGGATTCCCTTACTAAAGTTTACGTGGCTATAATGTGCCTGAAATCTGAGAAAAATTGTCAAAAACCACCCATTTCACTCACAACTTGCTGGTAGAGGCGCCCATTCACGAACTTCGTCTTCCTGAAGTTCCAACAGAAACCCGGAATCCCAGTGCTGAAAAAAGATCACAATCTTTGGATCTCATTATCATTCTGACAAACAAAAAAAGGTAGTGAAATGGGATAAAACTGGGGTGCACGGAAACTATTTAAGAGATGCAAGGGGAGAAAATGTTCCACTTGCTCGTGTCAGATGAGTTCAAGCTTGGAGGCCGTCAAAGAATCTTGGATCAAACAAAAGATTTCAGTATGGCACAAATGATCTGCAATCTATGTACTGCTGTGAAGATCCCTACCAGTCATGTGCGATTGCCATGCCACGGTTAATGATTTGTTTCTGTTCACTCCTAGTGGTTTTTCCCTCAAAAAAGCTTGAAGTGTTCAAAGCAACGTCTTATTGGTGGTTCAATGTCAAGCACATCCCGTCATTCCAAACCCTATAGACGGTAGTATGAACCCCTAAGACAAATTGAATAGCTAGGGACCTATGGAACCATTTTTTATCTGCTCAAGTTGCTCAAAATGATGGTATCAAAATGTCAAAATAAGGGGCCCTCAAAAAATGTGATAGGTTATGTTCTCAAGATTTAGAGACCCACAACACTATCCTCAAACACATTAAAGAGTAGTATAATTTGTGAGTCTTCATGTTTCATACTGCGACTGCATGTTGTTTCTTTCTTTTGTTTGTTGTTCAGGTAAGAAACAAATCATGAGCACTTCATTGACAAATCATTTTTGGATGAACCTTGAGAAACCCTTTAAAAAGAAATGTTCCGAGAAGGTGCCATCGAGGTCTGAGTCCTTATCGGTTATCAAGGTCTCAGTCTGAGTCCAAGCATCTGAAAAATCTCGTTTCAAAGCGTCCATCATGTGTGCTAGCACTGCCAAGTTTTCCTGAAAAGGAGGAGTAAACAAAAAAAACAAGGAAAACATGGCATTAATCTAGGTAGATGGACATGACAACCTTACAAAACTGATACCTTTATCTCTTGACGTGTAGGTTTTCCCTTTCTTGGAAAAATTATGCACCAGTTGAGGTTGGTAGTTGAAAGACGGGTTTCAAAAACATCCCAGGTGGTTGTTTGGGATTTCTGATCCATCAACAGCAGGTCAATGTGAATGAAACCTATAATCAATAGCTGTTTCTGGTTCCCTTAATGGGTGGTAGGTGATGTATAAATATATATATATATATATTCACCCAATTGGCAGTATATACCACCAAAGGTTCAGAAATCAAATCCTACAGGGTCAGGGTGAGAAATTTGGCTTCTTTAAATGGTCCCGTTCGCTGCGGAACTCGGCGTTCAACTGCTGATGTTGGATTTGAAACTAACGTAAAAACAACTTCAGGCTAGGTAAATTTGTTTCCGACAGATCCAGTATTAGGAAGTAACATATCCCATACATATCCCCGAGCTTCGGAAAAGGATATGTTTAAGTCATTTAATCTTCAAAAGTGTCTTGGAAGACGATATGTTGGTTTGAGGGTATCCAAAACCCACAGAAACTCATACCATATTGCTTTCTTTTTCCATGTTCCTCTCAGTTCTCTCAAAAAGCAAAAATTAGTTACCCCCGCGAGAAGTAACATGTCCCCTAAAATGAATTATTTCAATAGGAAACGCATTTTCCAGCCATTGATTTTCAGGTTCCATGTTAATTTTCCAGGGTGTAGTGCCCCATGATTTCAACAAAAAAAACAAAGAACTCCTGATAAGTTGGAGTCAAAAAAGCTCTCCATCCATAAAACCCATGAGTCGCAATCGACTTGGTGCTTCAACGCTTGGTTGTTATACCTACTCCCCTGAAGTTTAACACTTCGCCCCTGAAAAATGGATGCTTGGAATATGATCCTTTCCCTTTGGGTACGAATAACTCTTTTCGTGGGCGAGCTGTTAAACTTCAGGGGTGTTTCACCGAGTTCCTGGCTCCCTAGGAACCCGGGAATCACTTATTAAGAAGGAAGCCTAGACTTGAAACAACCCTGAACCACAAATCTTGGAAATTTGCTGCAATGTCCTCCTCAATCACCCAAAAAACCCTGCTAAAACTCCCAAAAAAGAAACCCTTCCGACTTTATAATACCCTCCCTGAAACTAACATAGCCCATGGAAAAATCCCACCATTTTGATGGTATCTACTTTCCGGAAAGATGGCGGATTTTCATGGGGCGAACTGTTAGTTTCAGGGAGGGTACAATCCTCAACCTTTTGGATTGGGAGGTAAAAAGGTACCTTAATATATCTCTCAACCATTGATTTTCAGTGGATATGTTAGTTTTCAGTACGGAGTACACCTAAAGAGCCTGTAATTGAGTTGTGGCAAAGAAACACTAGCCACACCTTCACCATCACACCATTCTACCATTCTCCTGTCGAAAACGTTGGGTCACATTGGCGAAGCGCACTTCCTGTCAGTCCATCTTTCAAAAAGAATGAGTCCAATCAAGGAGGATTTTTCATCTGCAAGGAATCCCTGGTAGCCAAGCTTTGTTTGCTTACAACTTCTAATTGTCTCTACTAAAATCGTACCAAGGAAATTCAAGGTACTATAGGGCTGTATTTTCTTTCTTTTCTTTAAAAGAAAAAAGAACAAAAAAAAGGAGGTGATCTTCGCAAAGACTCTGCCCTTGGCTTTGCCAATGGCACAGCACTGGCACTTTGATGCTTCAGGTAAATAACCCCCAACTCTGGAAACAAATTTTCGAAAAATTTTCCGTTAGAACCATCGAAGTATTGCGGAAAAACATGTAAACAGCTGCCCGGACTCCAAGTCTGGAGGGATTGATCCTGGGGAGTTTCCCCCTCCCTTTCCGTACAAACCGAGAATTCAACCAACAAATATTTGCCATAACAACTTGGAACCACCTCCAGCATGCCAGGAGTTTCCTCCCATCCATGGTCACAAATTTAACCCAAGGTACTGGTGGTAAATCCAAGTTGATGTTGAAGGTAGGAATTGCAGCAACCTCCGAGGATTGTTGGATTTGTTGGATTCATCAACCAAAAATTCAAAGGGCCAAAACCTTGGAAATATACCTTGTTGGTAGCCCAAAAAAATACAAATATTCGAAAGGATTTCCGCTTCATAAATGGGTGGTTGAGGGTCTGGGGTATGTTCCAGGGGTCTGCTGGAATTTCCTTACTTGTGGATGAATCATTATTTTTGTTGACTATTTCGAAAGGGACCGCAGTTTCAATTCCTTTAAAGGAATGTATACTTCCAAACATCATTTTTCAGCGCGATTTGTTAGTTTTCCAGGGGAGTATGCTTGTGAGGGCTCCATTCTCAATCAACCATCAAAAGGATGAGGTTGTTGAAACCTCCATCCAGCCGAACGAACAAGTTTACGGGCAGGTGAACCAGTATCCAGAAACACTTGTCTAGTTGGTGGTTGAACCACCCATCTGAAAAATATGCTCGTCAAATTGCATCATTTCCCCAAGGATCCGGGGTGAAGATTCCAAAAATGTTAGAGTTGCCACCACCTAGCTGTTATAAGGGAATGGCACAACTCTGATGTGGTACCAAACTGGCACAACTTAAAAAAAAAAAACATGTCGCCATACCCATTTGTTTAGCCAACAAGCGATTCCTTGTTTCTGAAGAATTGGCACCTCTTTCAAGGTGATACGGGTCCCCACGCCAAGCAATCGTTGTATTTATCATGTCATATGTATCAAATCATGGCCCTTCAACCTACCCACCACCAACCCACAAAAACAAACCTATATACCCGTCCTGAACAGAGGGAAATTGTATGGAAAGTACCCTCCCTAAAATTAAGATAGCACCTGAAAATAGGCTTTCCCAAAAAGGAAAGTAGTTTCCAAACTACCATTTTTAAGGGCCTATGTTAGTTTTAGGAGGTGTATATTAGGAAATTCTTACGAGAATGGATGTCCCGCTTTTGGGATTCCTTTGGGAATTCCCATTGTTGAGGCTCCACACCGTTGCCGCCAAGAACATGGTCAACCTGACTGAATACGCCATGCCTGAGGAACGGAAGCAACGAAAAACTAACATCCGCGAAATGAACATGTACATTATATATGTATCTATATATACAATATATAATATATATATAGTAGACTACTGTCTACTGTCTCCATATGTTTCAAATGATATGAATTTGTCCACCTATGATGAATAATACATATACTGTAATAGACATGTAAAGACAACAAGAATATAATACGTACAACATTCAACATACTACATCACAGTCTTTCGCAGCTGCCTGTTCTTTCTTGATGCAAGCAACAGGGATCTGGTCATATTTTTCCAAAAACCAGGTTTGGAGACCAATCTGATTAAAGTGGAGCGATGTTGTTATGCTTTTAACACCTATCAATACTGAAACATACACCCCCGAAAACTAANGGTGTACCCTCCCTGAAACTAACATGTTCGCCCCCAAAAAATAATGAAACCAAACTGAATCTCCTGATTTCCAGGGGGCCCCTATTTTCAGGGGCGAACTGTCGATGTTGAAGGGAGGGTAACTCATTTCAGTCATGGTGAAACTCCACCGTTGAATATCTCAAATCTTCAAACCAAAGCGGAGGTGAACAATTGAGCCACGAAGAAAACCCCTGTTGACATTTCACTATACTGGTTGGGCAATAGGGATCCTTTTAATGGTTTATTATAATCCCCATATAACTGGGTAGCATAATCCTCTACATACCTTAAACAACTAAGTATTTTTCCATTGCAAGCCACGGCCCAGTTCCTGCACTGGTTTTCTTTAGCAAATCTACCCCTTTCATCATCCAACTGAATCCAACTGTGGTACTTTCCCGATCAAACTCCCACCACTGCCGACACATTCCCAATGTTGAATTATCCAACAAAAATACATGTTGAACACAAATAGTCAGTGAGAAATGACATCAATGATGCGTTGTTTTAAAGAAACACACACACACTTCAAGAAAAGTGTGACTTTCACGAAGATCAACGTCTTCTAAAGCATGTTTCGTTCCATGGAGAATAAACATCCTCATCCAAAGGACCATCAAATAAACGTTTAAACTTTAATTATCTTTTCCTATCAAATATGTAATCCCTAAAAGTTTAAAGGTTAGCCATTGCCTGAGTCAGAAATGTTTTCCGTTCAGGAATCTTGTTGCTGTCCGGCTGCCTGTCTCAAGCGCCTTTGCGTATATGGAAATGATTCGTTCACGGAGATTTTCTCGTCGGCCAGCCGCGTGGATGGTTCTATCACACGGCAAAACTGCGCACCGCAGTGGTGAGCCAAATAAATTTCAGAAGCGACTTGGAATCAATCCAGTACATGTATGTACATATTGACATTTATATATATAAATGATATCTGTTATGTATATGATGCATCTGCATATATTAATCAGCTTAATCATATATCTACACTTCTACGTTTATGTCTATGAAATACATATATCTATGAACAATGGCTTTGTAGAGTTTGGTATTGATATAGATATAAAGGATTACAAAGGTAATCATTGTATTCATGCTATTTGTTTCCATATCTCCCAAAAACACCAAGCCGGCAATAAACACCATTCTAGAGTCCGCGTGTTCATCTATAGGCGGTTTTGCAATTTCTGTTAGCTTTTACATGACCACTTTTTAAGTGTGATAGTAAAAAGCTCCTCAGATGAGACTGAAGCACTATACAGCTGGTTTGTAAACCAGTCCAGTAGGAGAGTCTTCACTCATAGTATCCAAATTCTTTCGTTTTCTCCTTGTTACCATTCCCACTGATCCTTCCAAATCCTGTTCTTCAAGATCACTACCACAACTCAGCAAATGAGCAGCATCGTCTTTGAAAAGAGCATGCAACTTGTTGGTGGAGTGGAGTTCATGCTTTCCACGCAGGGTCAACCATGAAGAAGTTGGAACTAACAATAATTTACATTTTTATAGACTACAAAGATCACAAAAATCTCTCCGTTTTGACCCCAATTTATATTAACCCCCGTTATATACAATGAATAATGACAAAAACCTACAAAAACCATCCGCATCCAACCAGCTAACATCCGCTAAATCTTCACATCTGGATCCCTCAGATTCCAGCTGGTACCTGGGCATAGGCATTCCAATCAGCTTGTGCCACCGCCAACTTTTCACGAACCTCGAGCTGTCACAGGTGGCAAACCACTCACCAAGTGCATGTTACCAAACGTTTAGGGCTCCAAGAGTGTGGAACAACCTCGGATGGAATACATAGATATGGGTGTTTCCTAAAATGGTGGGTTTCCCCAACAACCATGGTTTTCCTACTAAAAATGATCATTTTGGGGTGGAGATTGGGGGTACCACCATTTAAGGAAACACCCATATACGAATTGAACTCTGTTCATGCTTTAGTGTTCTGAGCTGAATTTGTTAGTCTTTGCCTTGTTGATGTTGACCTATTGTTGAAACCACCTAGTCATTACAACGCGTCGATAAATCAATGAATATGTTTTTTGTCCTTTTGTCTACACCGGCTTGAAAGAAAACAACATGTCTTGATAATAATGTCACCAGAAAATCCATGAACAACTCAACATCTACAGTAGTAAGGCGTTCAGGTCGAAGAAAATAGATGTTGGACAAAAACAAGCTGGGTTGATCTTCGGCTAATGGAAGAATCAGTGAGAATTACAATCTCAGTGAAGTAGACAAATCATTGAACCAGTCTAAATTCACCTAATGTAAGTATAGAAACCAATGGCGCACATATATGTATATATATATGCAACTGCAAACATGTACGTATATATATAAATAAAAATAGATCATATATATATATATATACATACAAATGAATGCTTACATGTATGAACGCATGTTGTAAACAACATCTAGGAGTATAAACTCAAACTTTAGGGACCCAAAGAATCCATACGTCTTCCTACCTTTCCACGGTTTTTCTTTGCATGATTTCAGATCCAGAGCCCCTGGACCAAAATCCAGGCAACAAAAACTTGGAGATAATCTATTTACTCATAGCTTTTCCCCTCAAAACAACATTGGGGAAAACAAATTTTTTACACCCCAAAAAAACTAATATGACAATTGGAAAAATAACTATCTTGAATAGGAGATACATCTTCAAAGGCTTGTTTTTTATTCCATTGTCATGTTAGTTTTCGGGCAGAGAAGAAAATCCCCCGAAATTTAATGGCTGGAAGCTGATTTTCAGGGACCATTTGAAAAGTACGTTTTATCTTCCAACCTTCAATTTTTAGTTTTTCGGGGGAGAAAATGACACCCCTGAAATTGAGCGGCTGGAAGCTGAAAATCACCGTACCCTCCGGTAAACTAACATGGCAATGGAAAATCCCCATTTTACGCCGGAAATACATCTTCCAATTTCCAATGGTCCATTTCCTATTGCTATGTTAGTTTACCAGAGTGTAATTACTGCACTTGGAAAAGGAAAATCATCTGAACCAAACCTCCATTTTTAAGGTTTCCAAGCGTTAGTTTTCAGGGTGGGTACCAACCAATGGATATCCACACTGCATCTGGCTCGACCCCCGGAAGTCCCCGGGAATCGTTTTCAGGAAACAGCAGGAAATCCCGCAATTCCAAACCATCCTTTTGAGGGTCCATCATCCCTGGAAGTCAACCCAACCACCATTGAAAACTGGTTCCTTTTGGATGATGCTAAACCATGACTATCCAAAAAATGGTGGTTTCGTATAACCAAAAAATCATGACTATAAACCATGATCATAAACCATGATCATATAAACCATGACCATAAACCAATCTATAATATATCAAAAATGGTGGACCAAGGACTTCCAGGCTCTTAGTTGTTCGCTCCCCTGGATATTTGGCCCCAAACTTCCACAGGTGATCTGTGATGCGACAAGCCGACCACATGAACCTGGAAGGATGATGACGGGATGATAGCTGGATGGACCAAGGTTAGTCATTACCAAATGCCTCAAGGATATGGTATACCACCTGGAAAGGATCGATGGCGACCCGCCACTCCCATGAGTCTTGGTGTATCATGGCACCGAAAACACATCGCCACCTATGGGAAGTGGCGATCGCCATCGATCCTTTCACTATGCTGTAGATTTATGGTAAGTAGGGTGTCCATGGCATGGAAGTGATCTCAAAGGGGACTTACATTACAGCCTACTTATATAGGGGTGATAATCCATTTACTAAGTACCATGGACATCACAGTAGATTTATGAATGTCAATCTAAAAAACGTTGGAGTTATGGACAAAATAATGTTGATTCAAAATCTGTTTGCAAGAACCCAATTAATTTGTGAATTTAGCTAGAATGTAGCTAATTATCTATTTCAAATGCCAACAATCCAGCGATTGTAATTGCCCATTTTGGCAGCAAAGAATCATTGCAAAACAAGGAGCAGTTGATGTCATTTTGGGCGTCTGATGGGCAGGTATCCGTAGTATTCTGGTCACTTAGTACTTAACACTTGCTATCGTGTGCATGCGTAAATGAACATGTGGTTTGCATTAAGCTAGTGCAACGTGAGTAAACAACACAAATACATCATGCACCGATAACCTTGTAAACGAGTGAAGGTATTCTGCAAGATCTTCCAAACTCAAGGTGTTCTGAATCTGACCAATTTGCAAGGGAATCTGACACCATGTCATTTGTCAAAAATGTAATTTTAGCTTACTACACAAGATATCAACCTGACATAACTGCAGTAACCAGTATCAACCAGGTATAGATGGGCACAGCTGCGCACCTCCACCATTGTGTCAACCTCAACCCGAAAAAAGTTCATGGAGAACAGATTCAAAAAAGGATGAAATACAGTAGTGAGTCTGATTGACACATGTCATAAACTACTTGGTAGGTGTGTATTATATACATATTCTTGTTTCAATCATTGTCTTCTTATATTTGAGGTCACCACGTTTACCATCCCTGAAACTATCATAGAAGTTTGTAACTGGAAAGACGATGATCGAGTGAAGGATCATCAGCATTGGAGTGAAAGAGTTCCAATATCTGCTTCCATTTTGCTGGATCATATGTGCACTTTGTCGTCAATAACTGAACCATTCTTCTCATCTCGTAACACACAATGGCTATATGACAAATATATGGAGCAAAGTATGTCTGTTTATGACGAAAAAACGTTTGTTTCTTTCCAGTTCTGAAGCTTCAGAAGTTCGGCACGTAAAGCTATGAATTTCGGTTTGGTAGTTGGACCAACATAGTTCATCCACAAACGCAGCCCACGCTGGGGGGCAAGGGGAACCAAGGAGCTGGATACACCAAGCATGGCTTGCTGAAGACAGCAAGAATATGAAATTGAACCATCCCCCACTTGGGAAAACAAATGATAGATTATATTTGATATATGCACACAATAGAAATAGAAATCGACAGACAAAAATAATATCGACATTTGGTGAATTTTGTTTGATGTATTTTAGCGGCATGGCTGGAAAAAAAACATTCAAATTTCAGCTGGACTCAATAGAGCTTTTATTGTGATACAACAAGTTGGTTTCAAAAATGACTCAATAGAGCTTTTATTATGATACAACAAATTGGTTTCAACAATGTTCTTCCAAACCATGGATGATTTCAGAAATTGGAGAGTATCAAACGAGCCACGAAACAACCCGAATGTGTTACATCCCATTAGTTCAACGGGTAAATAAGGATCCTTACAACGGCTTATGATTAAAACAACTATATAAATGGGTAGTATAATTCCCTACATAACCTTAACAACCAGTGTGTTCTGTTCACTCAAATGATCCCATATATAGAAAACAAACTAACCAATACACCCCTGAAGTTTAACATACCCGCTGGTAAACTAACATAGCTGGCTGGAATATCCTCATGTTCAATAGGAAATACATCTTCAATCCGGGTCCATTTTCCATTGCTATGTTAATTTACCAGAGTGTAGCCCTTGAAAGCTAGTGGTTGGAAGACTATGTAATCACTTCCTAATTGGGACCCGGTAACGCATCAGGGGATACGTTAAACTTCATGAGGATACGAAAACTTTGAGCAGTGAAACCCTGGTTGTGATTTCCAAAGTTTTTCCTGACTAACATGTCCCCTTCCAGCCGGCACTTTTGAGTCGATGATTTTCCGAATTTCCTATTGTGAGATGCTGTTGATGGTTCAGAAATCCTGCACCAGTTTATGTGGTAAATTTGCACCATTACTTACAGGGTTTTCTACATCCCAGGTGGTTTTCTCGGTTTTCTCGCCAGATTTCTGAAGCATCAACAGTATGGATTCGTTGCCTGGAGGGGTACTAGGATGTCCATGAAACTCAGTAACTACCTAGTTTTTGTTGGGTTGTTTCACCTACTTGGGGGACGAAATTCCAACCTACTTATATTATATAGGGGTGAACTAATCTATCTACTAACTTCCATGGACATCCTAGTACCGTTGATTGTTCAGAAATCCGGTAAACTCACCAGTTGAGGGAAAGGTAGTTTTTTTCCCACTCTTTACGACGGGTTTTAGGATACATCCCAAGTGGATATCCCAGTAAGCAACCATCAACAGTTTGACCTCTCTCTCCATGAGTTTGAGATCCCCGTCTCCATCACGGTAGCCGGTGAGGCTTTCTACCTTGGCAGCTTGCCGAGGTCTTTGGTTCTGGGTCCACTGGGCCCCTCCGATCCAATGACGCATCCATGGGAATGGTATATATACCTACATGAAAACCATAAATATCAACCATTCATGTAGGTAAATATACCAGTCCCATGGATCCTATGGGAATATTTGTTCCCTTTCATTTCGGGAAAATTTCCACTGAACCATGATGATGGGAGAAAAAGCGTATCATGATATAGATATATCCCCCCCCAAAAAAAAAATCGCCAGATATAGTTAATCACCATAAATCTTACCTTTCCAAAAAATTCCCCAAAGCTTGTTGATCCCGCCTCTGGGAGAGCGGCTAGATCTTAAACAAAAAGGAATGATTCTTGGCGAAACACTCCTAGTTGGTGGTTGCAACCCAGTTGAAACATGTTAGTCAAATTGGATCATTTCCCCAGAGGTGAAAACAAAAAATGTTACCACCACCTAGACTCTCACTTCCCATCTTTGCCAACAAAAGACTGCCCATGATGGTACATCTGCAATTAATTCTGGGTAGCAAACTTCAAGAAAAAACTTGGCTGACTCTGGTTGGAAGTTGGAATCATCTTCTGGTTCCCAGATGTAAACTGTATATAGATCCATGGCTAAAGGAGATACTGTAGATACATGACTTAACCGTCAAGTCAAAACCTATCTGTAGATCCACCCAAAAGAACGCTGGTGTTGAGACATATACTTAATGGATCTTAATGGTCAAAGAGTCAGCAAGAAAATGTAAAATCCTGGAAATCCACGAGAATGTCGTTAAAAAATCTATGGGGCAGCTGCTTAGCTCCGCATTATTCGAAAGGATTTTAGATACCACTCACTCCGTTACCGACCACTTTCTACTGTTTGCATGTATACTATATACCCTCACCCCAGAAAATAGGTCATCCCAAAAAGAATTTCATCTTTCAACCATTGATTTTCAGCGGCTATGTTAGACTCACGGTGTGTATATATATATATATATGTATAAATAAAAATCTATAAATAAAAAATATATATAGATACATACAGTATATAAAAATAGAGAGATAAACATATTATATACTTGTGCATATCACGAGCACATAAAACATATACATAAGTTGTTATAAATTTAAAAACATATACATGTATATAAATAAATACGTATATACACACCTATATCCCCCCTGTTTCCCATAGCATTACCCCCCCCCC
>DF239295.1:222661-237067 GCA_000507305.1 Breviolum minutum Mf 1.05b.01
TCTGGCCCCCCCCCAAAAAAAAAAAAACGTCATATCAGTCATATCTTTCATTTTTGGTCCCTCGGATCTCGGGCAGCTTCTTTCTCCACCTTGCCTACCCAATCCTGTGGGGAACACATCGACTCGACTCCCTTGGACGACGATGGAGTTGGGGAGATTTTCCCTAGATTTGCTGCAGCTTCGGTGGTACCAAAAATATGTCTCCCAAATGGTGGTGAATTTCATGGTTTATTTGAACCCTGTGGTAGGATCCGTGAAAAAAACACACCCCCAAAAAACAAACAAGCAAACAAAAAAATCGGATTGATTTGATTTGCAACCTTGGGACTCCAATATTGATTTGGTTTATACCCCAATGGATTTGAGTTGCTTGATGCGAAACAAAACTCGAAGATTTTGGGACTTCTGATTTGGAGGAAAACTCTTAATTGAACCTTTCTGGAGAAGTTGAGTGAGATGCTTGGTGATTTCCACAGCCCCCTTATGATCATAAATCATTGGGAAAAAACAGTACACCCAGTGATTCAAACAAACTGGATAATTTACAGTAGACAAATATTTTTGTTGACCTGGCTCCAGACCCACCACGCCCAACGATGGAAACAACCGCAGGACTACCATCACCGAAAGACAAACCAGTGCGAACGACGAGCCGACAAGCCAATAACTCACCACAGGGATCTCGCCAGCAGTAGCCTCCCTAGGTCTTTGACTACGATGATCTTTCTTTGGCAATATTCTTGACGTAACCCCCCTCGAAAAAAAAACACAATTGAGTCTTTGAAAATCGCGAGGGTCTCCCAGTCTATATAGTACGTACTTTAAAATATCATAGAATATCTATGTAACAAAGAAAACTATACACAAGAACTTGGGTAAAATAAAGGAAAAATGATTGCTAGCATACTGCCTTGAGTATGCATATGCAAAGATGTGTAAAGAATGAAGCAACTTTGGGCTACAAAATGCCAAAAATGCATCCTGCAGATCCTACATAAATTGTTTTTTTCTATGGCCACAACGCCTAAGCCTCACGAGTTGGACCACTTTGACATTGGCATTGGGTGGGTTGGTTACAAGTGACAACCCCTTGGTAACATGGTTGGGTCATGACACTGTCTATGTAAGGACAAAACAAATGATTGCACCATACAAAATTATGGCTAATCGGCTAATCAACCAACCCACCCTGTACCAGTTGGTGGATTCAACCCATTTGAACAATATCAGTCAAATTGGATCATTTCCCCAGGTAAGGGTGAAAATAAAAAAAATGAAACCACCGCCTAGTGTAAGATATACCCCCCTCTCGAATTTAAGACCTTATGATCAGGCCATATGGAAAACAATGGTTTTCCTTAAACAGGCCAGCTGGAGAACTCGGTCTCGATTAGCTTCATACATCGAAAAAAATCTCCAAAATTTGACTCAGAATGATACCAATCTGATTGAATGCAAAATTCATACAAGTACTTTAGTCATGTTTCTTGTTCACAATACAAATACAAATATATATTACATGCAGTAAATATAATACACATTAAATACCACTATAACTTCCGAGAATAAACACACAACCTATCACAACCTGGTGAATTCCGTTGAATTTGGTGTTTGTCTTTTCTGTTTCAAATGATTCCATGATTCATCGTCAAAAGAACAGAGTTTCACCACCGTAAGACTATGAAATTCACTTCCCAGGGATGCTGGGCCCCAAACCATCTCAACATGATGAATTTCTATCCCAGCAATTGCTCATCTGGTTGGTGGTTGAACCAACCCATTTGAAAAATATGCTCGTCAAGATGGAACATTTCCCCAAGCCGGGGTCAAAATAAAACATATTTGAAACCACCACCTAGTCATTAATCAATCATCCTTTTGATCGATACATCAGGTTAAAACATGATGAACCCCCCCCTAAACCGAAAATTAAAAAAAAAACATCACACGGATTTTGTCGCAAGAACAACAACACATATCATGTCACATTGTCACATCCACCTTTTTTGGCACGGAGCCCTTTTTTTTTACGGCAGAAAAACGAGACATGGCAGCATGTGTCCTGAGCTTGTCGGTCCATGGCATAGACCTCACGGCCTCACATTTGCCAAGGTCAGTTGCATTTTTTGGGATATCCTCCCTGAAACCTAACATGACATTGGAAAATCCCCATTTTCAAAAGGAAATACATCTTCAAATGATGGATTTTCCATTGTCATTTGGTTCAGATGATTTTCTTTTTCATGTCGGGGTGATTTTCAGGTTGATCCAGTCATTAATTTTGGAGGAGTGTAGTGATATTCCATCCCCCAAAAACCCAAAAGACCTACCCTCGCTGAAAGGAACTAATATAGCCCCCTTGAAATCAATGCTGCGAAGATGAACTTCTTTTCAGGGCCCAACCCCATTTTCAGGGTCCAAGTAAGGGTAGCCATTGGGCATGTGGGGAAAACCCTTCACCTTCACCACGCCGAGACACGCAGCTCGCTGTCACGGAGGTTGGACACATGGTCACGCACACCTTGAGAAACCCGTTTGGGTGAAGGAAAGGGATCCTGACCTTTTTGGTGGGCTTTTCCCACCCAGTTGAACAAATATGCGCACCGTCAAAATTGGAACATGAAACCCCAGGGATCGGGGTGAAAATAAAGAACATTTGAAACGTGCCACCACCCCAGCTGATATTTTTTTCCCATGACGGATCATGGGACGAAGTGTATATTTAAGGATTGATCCTATGGGCTATGGCAGCTATGGAAATATTTCCTGCAATACCACATGATAAGCAAAAAACCTTGATGACAGTTGATTTACAATGATTGGTTAGGTCCTGCCTAAAATACTGGTAAACCCCAGTGGAAATAGTGAAGCTTCAAAATGGGTTCCCTTCTTAAAGATGATTAGAAATTATGTACCCACTGTTACAAGGTTTTGGCAACCCCCAACTGATTGGTATTTTAAGTGATGGGATCCTTATGAAATACGGCCTATGAAATAATCCCGGAATATGTCTGGGTCGTATTTCACCCGCTTTTTTTTACTAGGATGTCCATGGAAGTTAGTAACTACTTAGTAAGTTGGGTTGTAACCTACTTAGGGGACTTACAACCTACTTATATAGGGGTTATAATCTATTTACTAAGTACCACGGACATCCCAGTATATATTCAGTAAATAACCAGGGTGTTTCTTCACTGCTTCACTGGCAAGTCGAACGATTTTTGATTCACATGACCGCCACTGGATGGTGAATCCTCAAGGGGGATTTGGTGAATCCTCAAGGGCGATTTGGTGAATCCTCAAGGGGGATGTTTGTTCCACACTATGTTCGCATCTTTTTTGTCCAGGCATTTTTGTTTGTGGGAGAGTCCCTGGAATCCTGCAATGATGATTTGAGTTTTGGGATTTCTCATATCAAAGTTCAATATTTTAGGATTTGAATTTGTTTCACCAACAAAATGAGGATCGAAAGAGAACACCTCGGGATGTGCCATGACTTGGGGTGTGAAAAAACCCAGGAGCTCAATGGTTTCAACAAAAAACGGCCGGATACTTTCCATTACACTGGCTGTTCAATAGGGATCCTTAGAATGGTTCAATCCCCACATGTAACCGGGTAGTTTGTGATCCCATATATACCCTAAACAGGCAGGGTGAAGTGCAATTGCTCAATGGAGGAAAAGTAAACTCGTTTGTGAAGTTGATGTCAACTGTCACCTTGAGCAGTTTATGTTCCACTTGTCACCGTTTGTTCGCTTCAAGATGTGTAGAGTTTGATCATGTTGACTGAACAAAAATCAGGGACACCAAAAAACTATAAAAAACTGGTGAAAAGTAGAGAATACAGCAATGAATCAACAGCTTTAACAAAAAAAACATGGAGAAAGCATAACAATATCATGGTTTCAAAATCAATAATGAATCTGGAAAACTATCGTCTATATGTGAAAAAAACTAATTGTCAAACCTATCCAAACGCCTTGCGAGACTTCATATGATACCTACCAAACTAGGCAAAACCTAGCTTCCATTGCTAAAAGTTTAACTTTTAGTGAAGCATAACTAGGTGGTGATTTCAACCTCTCTGAAAAAAATCTAGTCAAACTGGATCATTTCCCCACATAGGGGTGAACATTCCAAAAATCTTTGAAACCACCACCTAGATAAGTGTATCACTCGCTGTGCGAGGGATGGCACACTATAGATCTTGTTTAGTAAATCATACCCTCCTGGGAACTAACTAACATATCCTTTCCCAAGACACGTTTGAAGATGATTTCCTTTTTCCAGGGTGGGATATGTTCGTTTCCTGGAGGGTAAGTAAAATCACACTAAATTCGTTTCCAGGGCAAAACTTGGTACCCTGAAATTTTCCCTTAAGTTTTGCGAAGCTACCCTCTAGTAAACTAACATAGCAATGGAAAATCACCATTTTCAATAGGAAGTACATCTTCAAAGGGTCCATTTTCCATTCCTATGTTAGTTTACCGGACTGTATATTTTCTTTGGGCAGACAACTCTCAATGTGACTCTGGAGCACTCCCCGGATCAAGCTGAGCTTTCACACCACCAATGGCGGAAACCAATCCACAAACCAGTTGGTCCTTAACCAGGGACTTGGATGTACCGTTTGAAGTTAGGATCAAAGGTGATCGGATCAGTGGGTTTTTGTAACCCCAATATACCGTACACCATGTTTTTGAAGGTGAAACAACCAATTTACCAACGATTGATCCTAACAAACCCAACGGGACATCCAAGAATGTCCTGTTACACCCCTGAAGATTAACATGGAACACAATTCCCTGCCTGGACCCTCCAAGGGGTGCGAAATGGATGGTAAAGGGTGCCACTAAGCAACCCCTTAGGGTTCAAACACCACCCTTGGAGGGTGCTGGTGGAGGTTTGGTTTTGATCATTTTCCTTTCTAAATTGGTGATGTCCTAACTTCCTAACAAACCCAACGGAACATCCAAGTATCAGATACAGTACCCTGGTGGGAAAGAAAAAAATATGAAGCTGTTTGGATGTTCTTAGTGAATCTTCCGAAGCTGTTGAGGTTTTGGTGTTGTCGCTGATTTTCACGGAGGTTTAGGTGTTACGTTTTAATTTGCTTGGAAGAATGGAAGCTAAAAACCTCTTGAAAGGAATTTGAAAGGAGAAGATACAAAATATATCAACAAATCCGTGGAGTGGCTTGTTCGGCGGGTGGAAAAAGTAAAATCATATTCTCGCAAATGGTGTTTTTTTCATGGTGATTTACCATTTACCATGATAGAATCCGTAGAAAATCACCTCAAGCAAATCCAAAAATCTCATGATTCTCAATATATCTCACCATTTATCATCATCTTTACACCGGCCTTTTAGAGCCCATCCGTGGTTTCATCCATCCAGCATGTTTTTTGAAGAAACATGAACAATATACTTAGAGGTACCAAAAAATATGAGAAGCGGCCACACCCAAACAGAATCTCATCCCAAAGAGGGTTGTAGATTGGGGGCCCTGAATCCAAGCCATGGCCCTTTTGGAAAAAAACAATATTTAGATCCAGCGAAAGGGGTACCATCTGCGGCGGCTAGAACGTTTCCGAACATGTTTTTTTCCGGGCCATCCGAGGACAAATCTGAAACCGGAGGTGCAAAATGGGCATCTATTCAAATCTTACACCCTGGAAGATTAACATGGAACCTGACAATAAACCCCTGGAAGAGGAAAATCATCTTCCAAACCATCATTTTCAGGTTCTATGTAACAGAAATGCATCCAACTCGTATCAGTGAGGTATCCCCACCTTTGGAAAGGAAAATCATCAAAATCTTCAAAATTGCCTTTCTAGGGGGTATATTAATTCTCAGGAAGGTATCATTGTATCATCATTTTGAGACATTCCCATCTTTCAAGACAGTTTCAATCAGTTCCAAACCCAGGGTTTCCCGAACAACTTCCCCACATGATTCTTGAAGTTCTGGACGATCAAACTCCTGGGAGGTTTTCTACCTACCGGCTAAGATGGTGTAACTGGTGGCTTCAAACGCGGAAAAAAAAAAACAACAAAAATTGGAGGAAAAAACGCAAAAAAAACAAGATTTAATATAATATAATGAATAGAAAGAAAGTGAAACCATATACTAAAAGTTCGCAAACGATAGTGGAAGGAAAAAATATAGATAATTTTAGAATCATGTTTCTTTTTGTTTGTCGGAGTTGGGATGTTCTGGAGATAGCTTATCAAGTGTTTTTTTTGCTGATACAAAACAAACATTGAAAGGCAATACAACCGACCTACATACCATCTATATATCTTGACAAGGTTGGGCGCCAAATAATCACCCACAGCCACATGAATGGTTAAAATATGTTGAAATCACACCCATTTCAACCAGCCCTGTTGTTTTGTTTGCACCTCTTTTTCATTCCTCCGTTCCCTCCCACTCGCTGGATCTGCGGATAAATCCGCTTCGCAAAACACGTGTTTCCTACTTATGTTTCCTCACAGCGTCTCTCTATCAATTCGTAATCCTCATCTTCGCAGGTGATTTTCCTCGACTTCCAGGTTGGCCAGGTTGGATTTTAGTATAGCTTCCAGAATTTTATGGCCTCCGCTTGCCATGACGGACATCTTCCAAGCCAACCACGTCCATCATGGCCCATTCGCCGGGAAAAAGTATCTCGATCCAGTCCGTTTTGGCACCGTTTTTTTTTTGCAGCTTCTTCACGTACAGGTCATCAGGGTCATCACAGCAGGTAGTCAGAGGTCATGAAGTATTTGAATGTTTTAAGACCGGTGAACTCTCTAAGACTTCTAAATCCTTCCGTTTGGGCTGTAATTCCACCGAACTGCTTGGATCTGAAGTACGGTCACGCGAACGTGTCCGATGGTTTGCGTCGGACCCGAAGGCACGGGTCCGAAAACCGTCCAGTAATGGAGGTTCGCTATAGGCACGGTGCGATTCCCATGCAGGCACAGACAAGTCGCTGAGAGTCCTTGGAGAAAACGATGGGTAACATCTACAAGGTGGGCCCCCGAGCCGATCGTTATAAATGAAGGTATATTTCATCCCCTATAAATGGCCGAAAATAAATAGGGAACTCAGGTTATGGAAACCCTGCTTATACGGGTTATGTACTCCGTTTGTAACTAGTAGGGACCCACCTTGTATGAGTATTTCCAAACACATGTTGACCATTATCTGTTGTTTGTTCTCTTTGATGTGGGCAACATTATGGAGGTTCTGCTTGATGAGAGTTCACAATTGAAGCTGAAAAGCATCCAACACTCTGAGTCGGTTGGTTGGTGTGTCAATTGAAGTCTTTTAGGTGAGTCTGGGTCCTGGGTGTATTCGCTTCAAATCATTCGCTTCAATTCCGTCAACTTGTCGAACTGGTCTTGTAAGCAGCAAATTTAAGTACAACTGTTCGTTCGGATGTGAGATGGTATCCACTTTCAAGGATTCAAATCCCCATCACTTTCAGATGTCTCTTGAAAGTTCTCCGGGTTTTTCATCTTTCCGGATCACTTCTAAGAACCATATTCATATAAAATGTGTCAAAAAGCTCAAACTGTAGGATCTGTTTTGAATATCAAATTTCCACGACATTCCCCAATTTGCACCACATACCCCAAAACCCAAACGCCAAGGGGGTCACGCAAACCTCCGCAAATTTGCAGCGATTCCGAATGTCTCTCCAAGAGTCTGAGAAAAGCTGCCATCACCGCCCTCATCCATCAGGTTTTGACTGGTCAGTGACTTCGAAGCTGATCGTGTCATGATCCGAGTCCTGGCTTCGCGGATAAAAATCCAAGGTCGGGGCCATCCAATCTCGGTGAATCTCAACCAAAAACTTAAGGATGAATCTGTGGGGATTCACCGGATCTGATGGTTTAAAGACAAAAACCTGAACTTCCACCGAATACGTCAGGAAACATAAGAATCAAGAGCTTGATGCCATAGGAAAAAATTATAGGATGAATCATAGCCTTAAAAAATGTCTCAATGATCAGTGATTGATATATAATATGATAAAACCCTTAATAATAAACAACAGCAACACATTGCCTTATTTTTTTTCAAACATCTCTTGAAAAAAGCATGAAAAAACCTACAGTACCATCACCAGGGGACTGGCCTGAGCGTTTTTTTCTTTTGTGCCGAAACCAAGCAACTCTTCGTCCAACAGGGTGAAGTTCAAAATTCCACCTGGCTTTCTTCAAACACACAAAAAAACGGGGCAAAAAATCACTTGGTATCACTTGGTATAGGCTAAACTAGTTGGTGGTTGACCCAACCCATTTGAAAAATATGATCGTCAAATCGGATCATTTCCACAGGTAGGGTTGATATTTTTTTTGAAACCACCACCTAGTATACCTTAGATCTGTAAATTCCACAACGCGGCGGTCCATGGATGAATTTACACCCTCCCCTAAAAACCAAACAGCAAAAAGTGCCCCTGAACATAGGAGGCCGAGGGAAGCGAAACGAAACGATCGTCTTCGAAGTCCCATTTTCAGATGCGAAAATTCGTCTTCGTTTCAGGGGAGGGTACAAAGTGGGGGGTCCCTTTTGCCGATCGTTATCAATGGAGTTATTTCATCCCCATAAATGGCCGAAAATAAATGGAGGTTTCCTTACATGGTGGTACCCCCAAAACACACCAAAATGATCATTTTTAGTAGGAAAACCCATGGTTGTTGGGTACCACCATTTTAGGAAACACTCAAATAGGTGACTGGGGTTATACTTACAAGGGCCCCCATTTCACTCTCGGCCGTAAAGGATTTTTTGGTGGCCTGGAAGATTGGAGATGATGGGATGTGTGCCATGATGTGTGCCATGGTCAAAAAAAGCTATATTCGGGATAAACTTATCCCACCTTTAAATAGGAATCATAAATTGTAATGGGTACCGGTACATAAACCCCTACTATTGGGTTTAACTTCTAGTGAAGCATAACTAGTTGGTGGTTGAACCAACCATAACCAACCCATCTGAAAAATATGCACGTCAAATTGGACCATTTCCCCAAATAGGGATGAAAATAAAGAATATTTGAAACCACCACCTAGTGTATGTACACACGAACATGTTGAATGTGTTTGTTTTTTTGCATAAAGTTTCTTTTCTTTAGATGTTTTGTTTTGGTTGTTTGATGCTTTTTGCATGTGACCACCACTTTGGGAATCCTACTCATCACCATGCACAAGTAATCCTAACAAAACCATTCTAGGCACAAAGAATTCACTATAGCTGACACTCTTCAGGAATTTCACGCCTCCAAAATGCTCCCCCAAAACATAGGAACATGCCATGTTCAAAAATAAATGCTTCAAACATACCATGTTCCAACATGATTCAAACATATCGTTTTTGGAATGATCCGTAAATTCACACCTTTCCACTGTTAGTTGTTTCTAGATAAGTGAAAAATCTTATTCGATCCAAAGGACTGGCAAAGGACAAGATGAGCAGCATCAAGACGTCGAAAAAGATGACCCCTTGAAAAAGACGCTCCCAAACCTGCAGGCTTTTTAGCTGTTTCGAGATGGTACACCCCTAAAAACTAACGAATGTCACCTGGAAAGGGACTATTTCAAAAGGATTTTTCATCTTCCAACCATCAATTTTCAGGGGATATGTTAATTTTCTGCAGGTTTGTTTTTTACACTCCATGAAACTAACATTTTCGCCCCTGAAAAATGGAGGGGGTTGGGAGACAAGCCTTTCCTTTTGGGTTTTGGCCTATTTTCAGGTACAATTCGTTAGTTTCAGGGAGGGAAGCTATTTCGAGATGGAATATCATTAGATGCATGAGATATCTGCAACTGAGATTTCAGAGGATACATTTTTTCAACTGACATTTCAGAGGATGCAGTTTTTGAAGGAATCAAAACTTGATGGTTTATTTCTGGCCAAATTTCAGAACGACTCACCGAACAACCCCTGAAACTCATCAGTTCACACACATGATCCACGAAATAAACCCTTACTACTTTCCATTGAATCCTGCCTGTTTAATGGGGATCCTTAAAATGGTATATTATACTCCCAATATAACTGGGTAGTATAATTCCCTATATACCCTCAGGATCCATGTATGGCATATTTACCTACACTTACCATAAATATCAACCAAATGTTGGTAAACATACCATACATGGATCCTATGGGATAACCTAAACAACCAGGTTTTTTTTTCAAAGCTCACATAGGTTTATGGTTTGATCAATTTCTTCAACTCATCTGCGTGATGTGTTTGTTTCAAATCAAACTCGCCCTTCTCAAACAAAGGTCACCCGGTCATGTTGAGAAGCGTCGATGCAAATTGTATCTATATATATATATTCATTATATTATATTTTTTCAAATTACTTTATTCTTTATATTTTATATTATATTATAATATATTATATCATATCATATTAAATTATATTAAATCATATTATATCATATCATATCATATTATAAATATACATATTATACCCACGCATATTGATGAGATTCTACAAACTCAAAAAACATAAGATAAGGCCGATCCCCTTCTACAAACAAAATGTTTGTCTTGATGTCTGCATAGGTTGACAAGTCTGCGGTGATGACACAAGGTCAGTGTTCAAATTCACTGCCAAAATTGCATATATCAGAGTCGTTTTAGATGGCGAAATTCCAACCCGTCCACCCCCTGGAAAAAACAAGGGCACACACAAAGAAACAAAAAAACAACCACGAATCCTAATTATACCAGAAACATACCAACACCCAACTAGGTTTTCATCATCGCCCCATCCTTTTTTTGGGGTGATAATTTACACTCCCTGAAACTAACAGCTCACCCCTGAAAAGCCATCAAAAAAGGAAACTGATATTCCAACCATCCATTTTCAGGTGCGATTCTTTAGTTTCACGGGATTTTGCATGTTTTGTTTCTGCTAAAACCACCTTGATGATCGCCATGAGCGTTGTCAAATGTGCCACGGGTGTCAAGGCTCGAAAACCACTGGAGACCCATAGGGAGCCAAACCTGGGGGAAAAAAAAATACGAAGAATGAACTGGCCCGGTGTTAAAATAGGGATTCCTACCTGGAACCCCAAACAAACCCACTGTTGGGGGTCCCTTGGACAAATCCCTAAAATTGGAAACCTCCAATACTTAGGATTAATTATATATACCCCCTAAGTAGCAGTGGCAAACTGATTGGTGACCCTTTGCTCGTCATTTAATATGGAAATTGGTGATCCATTGCTCATTTGCTCATCACTGTTCGCACCGCCCAACAAATATAGGAAAATAGGGATTAATTACTGGGGTAGATCCAAGAAATATGTAAAAGCATCGTTAAACTATGCATATGGCATAGTTCTTGCCAGCAAATCCGAAGGGGGCTCACATCGACCTCCACACAACAGAATGCAATCGCTCAACCTGTTTGAAGAATGGTAAAACGAATGCATGCAGCAAGGTTAGGTTTTAGGATCAGTGGGTTATAACCCCAATTTACCTTCTATCAAAAAGGAGGTGAAACAAGCAATTTATATACTAACGATTGATCCTAACTTCACTGGTACATCCAAGTATGTCCTGTTAGCTTCAGGGAGGATAATCCCTACATCTAAAACCTTCCCTTCCCGTTTTCGGACAGTTTCCGGCCCAACCTCGGTGGATCTTTGAAGAGCAAGACTGCAGGACCTGGGTCCCAGGCAGCCACGGTGGATCTGAATTACGACACAACCTGATGGCAAACTTGAAAGCAAAACGGTTTACTGTGTTTTGGTTTCACTATTATCCGCCTCAGTCGCTAAATACTGCTATAAACAATGTTGCAGCAAAAAAGTCAGTCCCAAAACAAGGACGTTGATCATCTTCCCAAGTAGGGATTACTTTTTCAGTTCATACAATCATGTCCTGAATCCCCCTCCATTTGAGTAGGGATTTCCATTATGTCCTTCCAATCCCCAAGCTTCACCCTTTCACCCATGTTTTAACCAGCGGCCTTGCACAGTGACATGTCTGCACTCCTTGGCTAAGAGCAAGGATCGTCCTTCAGCATCCACTGCTTCTACACGACAGCCCAACAGATGTTCCACACCCTCCTCAGTGCCGATTACCTGGAAGGCAAATCTGGGATTTTTTTCGGAGATTTTGGTAGGCCAATAAACAGATATAAAAAGAATCCCAGAAAGAGAATCCAAACATTTTAGGATAAGTGAAGAAATATACATTGTATTGATATATCAATATTATATATGATTCTGATTATGTGTATCTGTTGAAGGTAGACTATTCACCTGAAAAAGAGGCGAGTTGAACAAAAACAGGGACCGGCAACAAGAAGCAAAGGTGAGGTATCTTTTGGCAGAAAAAAATCATTCTTTTGAACACCGATTTCAGAGACAGTTCTGTTTTGTTGTGTGTTTTCTATTGGGGGGGTTGTCACACTTATCCACCGTGTTTTTTCTTCAACATCTACACCCCTGAAAAATTAAGATGGAACCTAAAAAAGTCACCCAATTGATAGGAAAATCATCTTCCAAACATCCATTTGTAGGTTCCATGTGATTTTTTTTCCGGGATGTAGTAGGTCTTTTGTTCGTTCAACATGTCTTTTGTTGTGCATTCAAATGTATCTGCATCTTTTCTTGGAAGCTGCTGGCTAAGAAAAAGATGCAGATGTCGTGATGAGAAGTTTGACCCGTGAATTCGTGGGCGAAGCAAAAAATGCAGCCAGCTGCAAGCGCACACAGGGGCGATAAACATATTAATATATCACAAAGATCAGATATATCCACCAAAAAGGGAAATATATGTATCAAGACTTGCTGACTTGCTTCTTTACAATGTGTTGTTTTTTGAAGGTGGACCAAAGTCTGGATATGAATCGTTCATCAAACAGAGAACCATCAAACAAATCGATCAGAATTTAGATGTGCATCATGTCTATCCCAATAAGATCCATTGGACTGGTATATTTATCTACATTTAGCTAATTTTATTGGTAAATTAGCAGGTGAATATACCCTTCCAATGGATCCTATGTCTATCCCACCGTTTCCCGCCTGCCAAACACCTTCAGAACATTGGATCTTCACTTTATCTTTCTCCGCCAAATTTCGCAGTTTCCATGCGGTTTCAACACGCCTTCAGTAAAACGTCCCGTCGAAGAAATGCGGTCGGGTCCGAACTTGCGTTTTCATGTGGTCAGGAAACATTTTACTGCGTTTTTTGTAGGAATTCTTGGGGGTTATAAGCCATAAATACTCGCTATATAGGGCTTCTATAGGGGTTTCCCATAGGGGTACGTTGGTAGGGGTACATCCAACTAAAAATGAACGAATCTCCCCCAAAAAAGGGACCACCCCAAAAGGAAATTTCATCTTTACAACCACTATTTTGCAGGGAACATGTTGGTTTTCGAGTATTTTTTGTTTATATCAGTATTGTTCTTTACTGTATATCCCTCTGAAAGTTTTCAGGTATAAACAATGGATCTTGAAGCCTTCTGATCTATAATGTATATATATATATACATATATGAGAGAGAGAGAGACAGAGGGATTGATCAAATATACGTTTCGTCACCCTAGCAGGTGGTATCTGGATCCAATGACTCTCAAACAAATCCCATGTCCATTAAAGTACATGCATCAAGACGAGCACGGCATAGTTTTGGTACAATAAAGTGTTCGAGGATTGAGGGTCGAGGTTTACTGTTTGCATCTTGATTTTCCGACCCCAAACTTTCCCCATGGCCTAGCCATTTCATTGGCCATAAGCACAAAAACCAAAGCTGGGATTGTCAACACCTCGACCCGGGAGACATGACGGAAAAACGACAAAGACCTCTGATTGCCTCACAAATTTACCTGTGATTTGCCTGCTTCCTCATTATGCTCTATAAATGACCCACTTGGAAAATTTTGTCTAGGAATTGTTGATTTTACTACGATTTGCTGAATCCACCGCAAGGAAATGTAAAAACAAAAACAAACTCGCCATGAAGACAAAAAATAAACATCCCAAATGCACTGCCAAATAATGAATTTAGAAATCAGGGGGTATCTATCTTTCAAGCGATTGCCTCATGAAACTGCGTCCTCCATCCTTCAATTTGTGTGTGTGTGTGGGTTCACTTGGTGGCTGCCTGTTTTTTTATTGTAAGAAAATGACTACCAGTAGTGCCCGGACAAGCCGGGGGCGGAAGTTTCCAAAAGGAAAAGAACTATATAGCACAGAAAGAATTTGCCTATAGAATGTGCGCAAGGCGACCGACCAGCGCGATGCCCAAATCATTTCTTTGCTGTGAACGAGCCTTCTGCCGTTCCATGATGGTGATGTTTTGTGCTTTGAAGTGAAGTGTTTTGATGTCTTGATGTCTGTTGCGGGGTCAGGTCATGTGATGGTCA